>JAFVLL020004448.1:0-13861 GCA_021397915.2 Tor tambroides | reverse complement strand
ATTATATTGAGCTGAGAATAAATGATTGTACTTTGATGATTTAATTTTATCTTGATCTGCATCTGATAGATGTGTTTCTTGCAAAAGGCATATGTGTCATAATTCTGTCGTGTTTTAGTCAAACGTTTTTGAAAAATTGTTGATATATTTGTTTCCATTTGAACTAATGTAGTCCACTTCCTTCCCTGTTCTAGCGTCCCCCATTAACAAAACTGAGCCTAGAGATTGAAAGTATATGATCTCTGACTGTAAGTTTGAGAAGATGTCTTCATTATAATAAGGCGACTCATATGGGGGGGATGTATGTGGCACATAGGTACATGTCCTCATCTGAACACAAAAGCTCTCTAAGTTTTATCCAGATATTTGTTTTCCCTTTTTTCACAGGCTGAATGTAATGCCACAGGTGGTCTTTGAACCAAATTATGATTCCTCCTGTGTCTCTACTGTTTTTAAAGTTAGGCTGTTTGATTGAAAGTATACGTAGCTCTCTGTAGTTCGGAGGAGTGTAGGATTTGGAGTCTGAGTGACTCCATGTCTCAAGTAATATAAATATATCTGAACTATATACAATATTAACAAAATCAGGGTTAATAATTTTCTCTCCAAATGCTGAAGAGAATATTTCTTGAATATTATGACGTTATTTTAAACAATAACATTGAGGAATATTGTAATTACCAGAATAATGTATGAGTTCATGACCCAATCATGTAAAAATATAGATTAATCAATTAAAAAAGTAATATAGAGGTAATATATAAAATATATAGATATGCAGTGTGTGGATCCATTTTTACAAATGTTACATTCCCCGGGCACCGCAGCATAAATGGCTGCCCACTGCTCCGGGTGTACGTGTTCATTTCTCACTAAAAAAATAAAGTAAATAAAATAAGTAAGTAAATAAACGAATAACAAGTCATTAAGAAATGATCATTTTTGACTATAGGCACATTGTGTACTTAATCTAATAGATTGTCACATATAATTTTCAGCATGTTTTTTATCTGCATAAGGTTACTGGAGTCTGATCTACCTCTTCGTGCCACTACAGCGGCATAGCTGTTCCTCTGACTGTCGAGAAGCTGCCCAACTCTCTCCTCATGGGCTGGATGTGTTTTCTAAGGGCTTTGTAGGGTTGATGCCTTGATGGTTTTTGCAAACATTCTCATGCACTCTCGGTGGATGTGGATATAGTCGTATAGGTCATTTGTTCCAGTGTGAAGAATGATGTGTGACGGGGCACCCAATGCACCGTCTTGCAGCAGTCTTAAAGTGGAGTGTGAGGTGGGACACCAGAATTTCTTCACGGATCTCCCCGGAAGTAGTTGTCTGTGGTCAAGATGGTGGCCGTTGGAGTCACAGATGATGAAGATGTTGTCTTGTCTCTTCTTTCTCTGCCGTTGCTCATGGATGATGCTGTAGCTGGTGGATGAATCTGAGGGCTGTTGCTGTTGTCTTTCCTCATGAGGTTCTGATGGGCTTGAGGAGACTGGCGGGTTGCAAGGGTTAAGGGGCTCTGGGATTGTGTGCTGACACACTGCTGTTGTTGAGTCGAGTTCGTGGAGCATTGAGGGGTGGACAAGATATGCGATATCGCATTCATTATTGGTGATGTATCGCCTGCAGTCTCCTCCAGCAGTCTCTCCAGTGTGTGGCTGTGTTGTTCTCCTCTGAACCTCTCTCACCCTCCTCAGCTCCTGGCGCAGCTCTTGATTGTCCTCCTCCAGATGTTTTACAGCAGAGCAGAGTTGTTGAAGTTGTTGGACACTGGTCAGGTTCAGGAGCTGATGAAGGTTGTTGTTAGTAGTACTGGTGTGTCTGTGTTAGAAGAGTCCTTGAGCTAGGGTAAGTGATGGTAACTGAGGTTGTGCCGGTCTCATCTTCTGCCTGGCTCTTTACTTCAGGATCTTTCTTGATTTTCTGAACCTCCCCTTTAAGATTTCTGAAGTTCCTCTGGAATTCATTGAGGCTGGTTTCTGGTCCCTGGACCATGACTGTGCCATTGTGATAAAGGTTCACAGTCAGCTTTGTGTCGTTGTCTCCTTCCAGCGTAAGCTGTCTGCCTGTGCTGATGCCTTCTTTTCTCATACAAGTCATGGCAGAGCAGAGAATGGTGTGCCAGGCTGATGGGTGTTCAGTAAAGAAGAGCAGGTTACACTGGATTCTGTTGTCTTCTGGTCCACTATAGTAGTATCTCTGGGTTCTCTCTCAGGATAATTTATTTAATCTTTTTCTTGTCTTTGGCAGATTTAACTTCTGCTGGATAGATTATCTCCAGCTCCTCTTCATTTTTGAAAAATGCCTCAGACTTAAGCTGGGGACACACTACATGACTAGCGGAAACATTCTATGACTGACGTCAACACACTTAAAGACCGTAACCATCGACTGGAGCAGATTCTAGTCTTTGACAGTCAGAGAGGCGCACAACCTAAAGACTGAGTCAGTCCACTACATGACACACTTAATGAGCACAGGTCACGACTGGACAAATTCTGCCGAACCTCCAATCCCATTTTCCAGGAGTTTTAGAAACAGTCCTTCATGCCAGATTGAATCAAAATCTTTTTTGAAGTCAACAAAGCAGGCAAATATTTTGGTTTTGTTTTGGTGTACATGTTTATCAATGATAGTGTGGAGGGTGTAAATTTGGTCAGATGTTCTGTGTTTGGGCAGAAATCCAATTTGACTTTTCACTAGGAATTTTTTTTGTGGGTTTTGAGAAAGTTTTGTAATCTTACGTTAATAATCGAACAGAATATCTTCCCAAGGTTGCTACTGACACATATGCTTATGTAATTTTTCGGTCAAATTTGTCTCCATGTTTAAAGATGGGAGTAATTAGGCCTTGACTCCAGGTGTCTGGAAAATATCCTACACTCAAAACCATGTTGAATAATTGGATTACTGCAGTTTTGAATTTATTAGTGGTGTATTTGATCATTTTGTTTAATATTCCGTCGATGCCACATGCCTTGTTGGGTTTTAGTGCATGTAGTCTGTCTGTTAGCTGTAAGGTCTGTTTTTTTGTTTTTTGTTTGTTGTTTTGTTTTTTGTTTTTTTTGTTTCAGGTTCTTGTTTTCATGTCTTTTATTTTGAAGTTTAGTTATGGTTCCTGTCTGTGTCATGCTTCCCTTGCCCTCATGTCTCCTTGCTATTGGTTCCCTTATCCAATGTGTCATGTTCTCATTGGTTGTTTCATGTCATGTGACCCTCACTGTTTTCTATAAATAGCCATGTCCTTGCCTTTGTTCCTTGTCGTGTATTAATGTTGTAACCTGCTGTTGGTGAGTCTAGTCTGTTCATGCCATGCCAAGTCTGTTTCAAGTCAAGTCTTCGTCTGTTTGGATTATGTTTGGATTTTGGATATCACCTTGTAAATAAACTGCACTTGGGTTCATCACTACGCTCGCCTTCAGTGGACTCGTTACAGAATACACGACCAGCAAAATGAACCCAGCAGTTTCACGTCTCCTCTGCCTGCGTCAGGGCGGCCGGGCTATAGAGGAGTATGTGGCTGATTTTTGTGAGGTATGTCACTTAGTGGATTTTAATGACGTGACGCTTAAGGACATTTTTCATTTTGGTATAGACGAACCCCTACGTTCAAGTCTACCAGGGGGAACTATTTGTTGGTCACTGGAACGATACATTGACTTTGTTCTTTTGTTGGCTGGGTCACCTCTTACTGTGGGAATTGCGGATGAGGAGCCCCGCAACTGTTCTGTGCCTGCTACTCCTAAGCCCTCTAACGTCATGTCTGCCACGCCAGAGCCTGCTAACGTCATGTCTGCCACGCCAGAGCCTGCTAACGTCATGTCTGCCACGCCAAGGCCTGCTAACGTCATGTCTGCTACGCCAAAGCCTGCTAACGTCACGTCTGCTACTCCAGGACCTGCTCACATGCCAGTTAAGTTAAAGTTTACTCCTGTCATGTCTACCAAGTCACAGTCTGCTCACATCATGTCTGCCAAGCCAGAGTCTGCTAACGTCATGTCTCCTACCCCAGGGCCTGCTCATGTCATGCTGGCAACCCAAGAGATTCTTCACAACATGGCTGCCATTCAAGAGCTTCGTGGCAAGATGGCTGCCACTCAAGAATCTCTTAGGAAGATGGCTGCCATTCTAGAGTCTCATCACGTCTCAGCTGACCTTCCAGCATCTCATCATCACATGGCCACCATTCCCGAGTCTGCTCACGTCACGCCTGCCACGCCCGAGTCTGCTCACGTCATGCCTGCCACGCCCGAGTCTGCTCACATCATGCCTGCCACGCCCGAGTCTGCTCAAATTGACGGCCAAGACTCAAGGTCTGGATTTACAGTCACACCAGAGGTGTTAAACTGGGATTAAGACTTGTTTTTTTGCAGACCAGTCAAGTTCTTCCACACTGATTGAATCAATAATTTTCTTTTTGAACCTTGCCTTATACACAGAGGCATTGTCATGTTAGAATAGAAAAGGGTCCTGTCCAAACTGTTGCTATAATATTAGAAGCACACAATTTCCTAGAATATCATTATATGCTTTAACATTAAGATTTGTACTCATAGAAATTACTAAAGTAGTCAAACCTGTTCATTAGAAGGGGGCGACCCAATACTTTTGGCAATATAGTGTGTATATATATATATCACTATATAAAGTACACACACACACACACACATATTTGATATTTGAATATATATGTACACACATACATTCCACCACCCCTCCTGGCCCCCCAGGTTTTTTGTTTGTTTGTTTGTTTTTTTTCCCCCCACTAACCCATCAGGTGAGAGCACAGCAGAGTCAGCATGTGCTGGATGTTTCTGAGGTCTCTGGACTGAGATGGACTCGGCTGGCTGTCGACTGTGCTGGTGCTGGGGTTTATCAGTGATCTGCTGGCTGCTTCGGCGTAGCTCTGGCTGCCTGGCTTCTGCTCCTGCTGATGTTCATGTGAATGATGGGGTGAAGGAGCTGCAGGCCTGGTGATGCAGTGTGTTCCAGGGTGATGCATAGAGCCTGCCGTGGGGTTCCTCCGGTGGAGGGGATGGTGATTTGAAGGGTGTCTCTGTAGTGGCTCTATGGGGTGTCCACGGGGTCACTGCAGTGTGCTGGAGCTGCGGCTCAGTGCGATGTCCTTTAGGGTCTTGGCAAAGATGGGAACTGCCCTTCTGTGGAGATGGACATGGTCATAAAGGCTGTTGAGATTCAGGGTGGGGTGTTGAGCCAGGTAAACATTGGGCTTTAGGGCACAGTCTCTAGACACTCTTGCGTTTATATGCCTGATGGTGTCTGGGTGGAGAGGATAATTTTGGGGAGTTGGAGTTGGGGAAGTTGGAGGATGCCTTCTCTGTCACATTTATGAGAGCTGTAGCTACTCTCTCTTGCTGAGCTCTCAGTAGGCCTGTGTATCGGCAAGAATCTGGTGATACGATACATATCACGATACAGGGGTTGCAATATGATGTGTTGTGATACATTGCGACACTGTAAGCAAGGCGATATATTGGGATATTTCTTATATTAGGAAAGCTGTCATTAAGAACACACAACCATATGCAATCTGTAACAAAAAAAAAAAATAAAAATAACCAGAACACAGTGGGATCTGCATTTGCATTAATTAGTCTGTAACATTCAACGTTACTGAACCACTTTTTGTGCAGTACAAAATAAAGTGCTTGCAGGATTCTTAGTTAAATTAAATGTATAAAATGTATAAGGTATTATAAACAGAACATATATATTTTTAGACCCTGCTTTAAAGGTTCACATTTTTTTCACACTTGCAACATACGTTAGAACATTTTGATCTGAACAAAAGAATTACATCAGCTTAATATCAATGAAAAATAAAGTGCTTGCAGCATTCCTAAAGAAAACAAAACAAATGTAAACAACCAAATAAATATAGATGTAACATTCTCAGAACCGTTTTAACTTGTAATTCACAAGTTTTTCTGTTTGTATTTGTTTTTGTTTTTCTTTATTTTTTAATGTCAAGGTTTTTCTGGAGGAAGATAAGATGGTCAACATGCTCAGATTTAAGGGTACTTCTATGTGCAGTTACAATGTCTCCTCCGGTTGAGAAAACTCTTTCCGCAGAAACACTTGTGCCCAGAATGCACAGGGAACCCTTTGCTAGTTTGGATAGCTCAGGGTACGCATGTTTACGTTCTTTCCACCAGCTGAGTGGGTTTCCTTCTAGAGACAAAGGTTTTTCTTCTCTAAACCTCTTAATCTCAGCTGCAGCAGTTTCATGTGCAAATTTTGGTGGCATGTTTTCAGAAGTGGCAAATACCGTTCCAAGCAAGTCAGCCAATGCACATGATCTCCTTGGTCTCTTTATGGGTTCCAGGTGACATCCTTTGACTGGTCAGTCTCTTATTACTGGACACTGTACCTCCTCTTGCTTGCTCTTGCTTGCTTACGTTTGTATTTATTTTATCTATATGAAGTGATACACCCAAAAAATTTAATGTATGTAATGAAAACAAGTAGCCTAATTTATTAGTGTATTTATTTACTTACATCCTGTTGCTTCTTTATGGCAGCCACCACAGCATCAGTCATTCTGGAGTAGGTCTCTTTGATCTCCGTTTCAGAGAAAAAGGATAGATCCTTAAATCTTGGATCCAGAGCTGATGCCATGCACAGTGTCTCCCTCTCATTGGCATATCTCTTTCCCAGATCTTGCGCTGTGGCAGCCTTGGTGTTCTTTGCTGTCTTTGTATCATCCAGGCTTTCTTCTGTGCCCCTGACAAGCTTTGAATAAAGTGGTGCGATGACAGGAAGAGTGGGCATGCTCTCTTCTGACATTACCAATGTGGCATTCTTCATTGGCTTCAGTGCCTTGAGCACTTCCTCTGCACATGTGATGTCAGCCTCATGCTCATTCAGTGTGAAGACATCCTTTTCACTCTTTCTGACCTCTGCTGAAAGTAGTGCTGCATAGATGACTGGTTGTTCTAAAAATCTTTCTATCATGTCATAAGAGTTATTCCACTTTGTGACCACATCTGTAATTAACCTTTTGGTAGCTGGAGCAGGTCTTGTTTGAGTTTTAGTTGGTGGCTGGCTATGGTGCTGTGTCTGAAAAAGCTTGTAACACATCTGATCCTGCCAAGTAGTCGCTCCATAGCTGGCAATTTCAGTGCTTTCTCTGAGGTGAGATTCAGGCTGTGTGCGAAACATCGTATGTGGGTCATGTCTGCAAGTCCAGCCCCGACATTCATATTTGATGCATTGCCTTTTACAATTACGGGATGCTTCTCTTCCAAACCTCATTCAGTGATGCAGAATTACTAAAGGAGGCCAATGTTATCCCCCGTGTGGCTGTGAATGCATCGTTCTTGTCCGTAGTACATACGAGATCAAATTCCACTGAGTCATTATGTAATGCACGGAATCGTTACAACGATTCAGTGGCTCGTGATGTCCAAGCATCACATGTCAAAGCGACTCTGTCGGCTGAGCTAAGATTCTCATCTTTATCTCCTTGTACAAGTTGGGCACAGCAATGTCCGTAAAGTGCTGTTGGGATGGTATTGTTTAGCGAGGCTCCAGAGTTTTCAGCATATAACGGAAGCCTTCATTCTCTACGACACTGAGAGGGCACATATCTTTGCAAATGAAATAAAGAACTGACTGAATTATTTTGGCTGCACGTGTTGAGGTTGGTGGTAACTTTGATGTGTGAACTTCCTTAAGAGTGAGTTGAAGAGGATCCACTCTTTTACCATAAGCCATTTGCTGCTGTTGTTCTGTTAACGGTACATCAGAATGGTGTCTCGTTATGTGCGCTCTCAGATTTGTTGTGTTCTTTGAATATTTGACATTGGCATTGCACATTTTACACACAGCATGACTTTTGTCAATCTCTTTTGTACCTTGTCTGTAACGAAAGCCGAAATGACTCCACACTTCAGCTTTGTACACTGAGGCCAGATCTGGAACAATTGTTTCATCCTCCATTACGAGCAATTAACGCTAACATTAGTGGACGTGCTAGTACTTCCTGTCACTGTTTAAGTTCAGAGATAAGAAGACTGCTATCTAGCGGTCGGGATATAAACTCAAAACGAAACAACTGCCATGAATCTTGTATGATTTTTTTTTTTTTTTGATACCGTATCGCCAAACAAGATATCACGATACTCACGTGTATCAATATTTTCTTACACCCCTAGCTCTCAGGTCGTTGGTGCCGGTGTGGATGATAATATGGCTGGGGGAACCCAGATGCTCTTCACACAAGAGCTCCAGGGCCTTCTGTGTGTTTGGGCGCCATATTTTCGTGATGTTTCTTCTCGGGAACAGTTTCTTTTCATCAACAAATTTGCCATTCGAGTCCATTAGGAGTACAATCTCGGGCTGTGTTTGACTAGAGGAGTCAGGTGGAGGAGCGCTGCCAGGGTTGATGGCTGTGGTTGTTGGAGGAGGAGTCTGCTCTAAACTTTGCAGTTCTTCTCTTGTCTGTGAAAGTTGCTCCTTTAGAGCTGGCAGTTTTCCATTTTCACTTGTTTTCCTTCTGTCTTCTCTTAGCTCTCTCAATTCTTCTCTCATTACAGACAGTTGTTTGTTGTACTCCTCGTTCTGATTTTTCAGTTCCTGAATTTCTTCCTTTAGCATTGCTTTTTCTTTCCTGTAATCCTCTTCTTTCTCTCTTTGGTCAGTTTGCTGTGCTACTCCATGTACTTCTGTGTAGCATGGAGATCTCCTCACTGTCATCCCTGGATTGCTCATTTGTAGCTTGATGGGTGGAGATGGAGGTGTTTTCTGCCTATTTTAGTGTATTAGGGTTGGTCTTGTTCAGCTGAGCTTTTCCTTTAATTTGGAGGAAGTCCTTTTCAAATTTTTTTCAAATTGCCTTGAATCATTACAGTCCCATTTTTGTATAGGTTCGCTGTTATCATGACATGATTCTGAATTGTCCTCTTCTTTGACCTGCAGTTTCCACCCGTTACTGATGCCCTTTCTGATTACTTTGGGGTAATGCTGTCTAATCGCTGAGTGCCAGGCTTCTGGGTCTTCTGTATAAAATATGATGTTGCTGACCTCTCCGTTCTTATATAAATCCGGGTACAGTGTTTCTGGTCTGTCCTTGAGGAGCTTTTCTTTTTTTTTTCTTTAAAATCTCACTTGTAGCTTTGTATGGGTAAATTATGGGGATTGATTCTGTCATTGTTCAAATATTCTGACAGTTGCTGACAGGTTGTTGTTGTTTTATGAATATGCAGAAATCCACTGTAGTTGGCCTTATACTGCAGCTTTATTGTCTTAAATTGTCCATAGAAGAGCTTTGACTGGGGCAAATCTTTGCCCAAAATAAAGCAAACTGACCAAAGAGAGAAATTGCTGTGCTCGCTCTCTCTCTCTCTCTCTCTATGTGCGCATGCGTTGAGCGAGTTTGTACGAGAGCGGAGTGTGCTGGTGCAAGTGGAGAAAATATTGCTTTTTCTTGGACATTTTCCCTCTTTTTAGTCAGTTGGTTTGTCTTTTTAGATGATGTACCGCGGGTCTTGCGGTTCAACACCGGAATGGTGGCAGCTCCGGTGCAGGGAACGCCACCTGTTCTCTCACTCCGTAATGGGTGCAGGTGTGTGCCAGATCCTGGTGTCACGGTTGAGGAGTTGCTCTTGGTTTTAGGAGGGCAGGTCGGGTTTGAGAACATACTGTTGGCCTCACGAATGAGCAAAGCGATTGTTTTCTTTTTGATGATTGAAGCTTTAGTGAATCAGCTGACTGTGAGTGGAATATAGGTGAAGGAGGCTTTTGTACCAATCACCCCGGTGTCCGCTCCAGCTACCAAAATCACCATTTCTAATGTCCCTCCGTTTATTTCTAATGATGCAATTATTAAAGAATTAACAAGATTTGGGAAGATCGTGAGCCCCGTCAAGATGATCCCGTTAGGGTGCAAAAATGCCACGCTTAAATATGTGCTCTCTTTTAGACGCGTTGTTTATTTGTTTTTAACTTCATCCGAGCGCACACTTAGACGTGTATTTTCGCGTTTCTCATGGAGATAATTCATACATGGTGTATGCTAGCACCAAGAGTCTTAAATGTTATGAATGTGGTGATTTGAGGCACAAACATTTTTTGTGCCTGCAAAAGAAGTGTTAAATGACCCGTGCCCGTCTACATCTCATATGGATATAACTCTGATTATCACACGAAGGAGAAAGGAAGGAGAAGAAAAGCCCCAGAGCAGGTTGATGGAGCTGCTGAGGTGAAGGGACAGAATGAGGTGAGTAAGCTTGATAAAATTACTGTGAGTAATGAAAAGCCTGGATGTAGTTCTGAGAATACTGAGAGTGCTTTTAGAAAACCTGTGAGCAGTGTACAGATTGGTTCTAGTTCTGTTACTGGAAGAATTGAAAGTGGTTCTAATGCGGTTGATGCTACTAGTGGTGATGTTGAAGATGTGTGTGTATCCTCTGATGCAGGGATTGCTAGAGGGGCTGTGGAAAGCCTGGCTGATGAACTAGATAATTTATCTCAGCAAACTGATCATAGCATTAAAGATGATTAACAATGGTCAGATTTAATGGAAATGGCAGGAGAACAGGAGAAGGATTTGTACACTGTTGAAGAAAAAAAATCCTTTCTTGATAAAACTAAAGGTAAAGCAGGTGTAGAAGTCTGTAATTCCTGACCTTGATAAGTTTGTCTCTGCTGTGGTGTGGGCATGAAAAGTGAGTAGTTACAAGGAACTTTCACAACAAAAGCGTTTTCGCCTGAAGAAACATATTAATGCAATTAGGCAATCAGGTAAATCGACAAAGAATGAGAGGCTAATAAGAAGGAAAACAAAATGAACATGCTGAATTATATCTGTATCTCTTTTCTATACTGTCTTCTCCTTCCCCCTTTCATCTTTATGGCGATCTTAAGAATAGGATCCCTTAATGTGAATGGGATGAGGGATATGACAAAGGATATTTTTTTAAAGGAAATAATTAATCTGAAAGAGTTGAAATTTATTTTCCTTCAAGAGACTCATAGTAACCAAAGCAATGAATTTGAATGGAGATTGTGGTGGGAGGGAGAACATGTTCTCAGTCATGGGAGTAATTCAAGTGCAGGGGTGGCTGTGCTCTTTACCCCTGCTGTTAAAGCCAAAGTTATTGAAACATGAGTTGGGGGGTATTTTACACTTGTCACGACCGGCTCAAAGCCGTGACAAAAGATTGGAGGACATAGTCAGTTTGGCTAGGTTGCAACGAAAATGTTTATTAACATAAATAGGAAGTTAAATAAAACAAAAAAACAGCACAATCAAACACAATTTCTGTCAGACACATCAGTAGTCAAAGCATCAGACAGAACAAAGTTTAAAGTAGTAACAAAGTCCAAACTAAACAAAAAACCAAACGCAAGGAGCCAAACACACCACACCAACAAAGCCTAAGCTTTATAGAGGGAAGAACAGGTGTACGCAATTCACTTGATGAGTCTCCCAACCACACCCACTGGCCGGCCGTAGCAGGAAGAACAGGAGACCCGTCACACACCCCCCCTAAAAAAAAAAAAGACCAAAGTCTTTAAATACAAATCAAAACAAATCCACCAGTTACAATCCCCATTCATCCAGTAATCCCAGTAGCAAGATTCAATCCAGATCGCAAACCTCCACCAGTCTTAGATACTCTCCCACTCCCTCCAGCAACCTTGGCGCCTAGGAAGCAAATTAAGAAGAGAAGAGAGAGACAAAAACAGGGAAAATAGAACAAATCCTACAATACTTAGACCACATGGATACGAGATAAAGCATCAGCAGTTGTATTCTCTGAGCCCTTAATGTGGCGAATATCTAACAGGTACCCCTGTAAAAACAAGCACCACCTCATTAACCTTTGGTTAGGATTCTGTAACGAGTGCAGAAAAACTAAAGGGTTGTGATCAGTAAAAACCACCAGAGGTCCCTCAGACGAACCCACATACACTTCAAAGTGTTGCAAAGCCCAAATCAGAGCAAGTGCTTCCTTTTCAATCACAGAGTAATTAAGTTGGTAAGAATTGAACTTTCTAGAAAAGAATCCAACTGGATGATCAATGCCATCTTCAGAAGTCTGTAACAAAACTGCACCAGCACCCACATTGCTGGCATCCACTTGCAACTGAAACGCTTGGTCAAATTTTGGAGCCTTCAAAACAGGACCCTCTGTAAGGAGCATTTTCACTTTTTCAAACGCTTGCTGACAACCCAAAGTCCAGCAAAAGTCTATTCCTCCCTTCAATAAATTTGTCAGGGGGACCACCACTGTAGAAAAATTTCTACAAAAACAACGATAAAATCCTACCATCCCAAGAAATCGCATAAGTTCTTTCTTGGTGGTAGGCGTAGGGTAGTTATCTATCGCTTCCACCTTTGCACGGACCGGGAGCACTTGGCCTTGCCCAACCACTTTCCCTAAATAAACTACTGTGGCCTTGGCGAACTCGCATTTTAACAAATTAACAGTCAAATTTGCCTTTACAAATCGATCAAATAGTGCTCTAATTTGAACCATGTGTTCATCCCAAGTTTGACTATAAACGACAACGTCATCTAAATATACAGCGCATCCCCTCAAACCAGAAATAACTCGATTCATTAATCGCTGGAAAGTTGCGGGAGCATTTCGCAACCCGAAACTCATAACCTTATACGAAAATAATCCAGATGGTACAATGAAAGCAGAAATTTCGAGCTCTATCAGTTAAAGGCACTTGCCAGTAACCTTTGAGAAGATCAAACTTACTAACGAATTTAGCGTTTCCCACCTGATCAATACAGTCCTCAATTCGAGGCAATGGAAATGAATCAGGTTTTGTTATAGCATTTACTCTTCGATAATCAGTACAAAATCTGAATGATCCATCAGATTTATTCACCAACAACGACGGAGATGCCCAACTAGAAAAAGAAGGTTCAGCGATATCATTTTCCAACATACAGTTGATCTCGTTCTCTAGTTGTTTCTTTTTATTCACAGATACTCGATAACGCTGACGAATTGGGGCTGAATCTCCCACGTCAATGTCGTGTTCAATCAGACTTGTACGAGACGGAGTATCAGGAAACAGTGTAACGTATTCAAAAATCAAATTAATCAAATCAGTGCGCTGCACCTCTATTAAGTGACTAAATCGATCGTGCAAAGAGCTTAACACTTCTGAATTGTGTAAACGACCCTGAAGAATATAATCTCCAGGATCAATCTCATCTCGGTCCCCACCTATCAAAATTGAAGCGGTGGATGATCCAACATTGTCATCACAGGCAAAAGATCCTGTAAGCAGAACAGATTTAATACAAGAATCCGGTATATCAACCCTGTCTTCATTATCCGTTTTAGGGTCCCCAACATCTTCCGAACCATAAAAAGGCTTTAACAAATTTACATGACACACTCTAGTCTTCTTTCTCCGATCTGGCGTATTAATTAAATAGTTCAGATCAGACATCTTACGAGCAACAATATATGGACCTGCAAATTTGGCCTGAAATGGTGACCCAACAATAGGCAACAAAGCGAGGACCTGATCGCCTGATTGAAATGAACGCAATTCTGTACGACGACCAAAAAGTCGTTTCATTCGATCTTGTGCTTTACTCAAAAGATGCTTTTGCCAACTGACACGCTTCAAAAATTCGTCTGCGAAAATCACTCACATATGATAAAATATTTTTGGGTGGATCAAATTTTTTCCAATCTGCAGACAAAACAGCTAGTGGACCACGTACATCATGACCAAAAACCAGATCGTTCGGACTAAATCCGGTACTCTCCTGAGCGGCTTCCCGAGCTGACATCATTAACCAAGGTAACCCCGCTTCCCAATCCCTACCCATCTGAACACAGTACGATCTCAATAAAGA
>JAFVLL020004447.1:0-10851 GCA_021397915.2 Tor tambroides | reverse complement strand
GCCTAGAGGAAAAACGTGACAAGCAGCTTCCCCCTATGTCTGCAGTTCTCATACAGAATTCTGTACAGCAGGCAAATACACATTATTTATAATAGCAGAATAAGTTGATACATAAATGACTATATTTACATTGATTATACTCGAACAATTTATATTTTGATTAATAAAATTCTTCGTCAAGAGCAAGGGGGGAGGGTCAAAGTTTATTGCTGCAATATTTACAAATAGTTGCTAATTACAACTGTGTCCGATAATGAAGGCTGCTTCCAAAGGACTCGGACCGGTGTAGCCTACGGAGGACTGTTTTTGTTTCCTAGCAAGTGGACTTTTTATATTCCGCTGCATAAAACTAAACAGAGTTGAAAACCTGTTTAAATACATTCACCATGGTCCATTTATTTATATAACAGAATAAACAACATAAAACCACATTTTGGTAAGATATAAGTCAACATTTAACCGCTTCATATTTTGTATTTTTCCATGTCATTACAATATTCAAGTAAGTTGAAACAAAATACTTACATTTAAAGTGTAATTCGGTAATTAAAAGTCAAAAACTAACAATTCAGGCTCCAGTTATTTTCATTAGCAAATAACATCTATGACAGCTCTCTTCTGGCACCATTGCTACGCGACAGGAGAGGTGATCAGGAACAGCTGCTGGTGCAATCAGGATATCCTGCGAAGGCTAGACCAGAGTGGCCTTCGAAGGAGTGGCCACGTCGGCCGCATCCTTCGAAGGATCCGTCCTCCGAAGGATGCAGTCTTTGAATTGGGATGCAGCTCCTGTGTAACCTCATTTTTGTTATTAACTGAATTGTAATAAAATGTATTTTTAAAATTAAAATTTATTGGCTTTATTGGCATGACTTGCACAGTATTGCCAAAGCATTGTCCATTACATGAATAAGGAACAAACCGATTATATAATACATAAACAAAACAAGAATAGATCTGTAAAATAATTAAGTAAATAAGTACATGTATACTTTCTCTCTCTTTTTTTCTCTTTTTCACAAACAAGAAAAATATTTAAGACATTGTAAAAAACAAAAACAAAAAAAAAAACACTTTGTACAACAGTACAACATGTAAGTAATTATCTTGCTTCAGTTTTGTCCACTGGCTGACAGTCTTAAGGCTGATTTATACTTCTGCGTCGGACCTACGCCGTAGCCTCTACACCGTAAGCTGTGTGTCGGTTTTCATTTATACTACTGCGTCGTCGTCCGCTTCGATGTGCAGTACACATGTGGACCGCTAGTCTGCAGTGTCCACGGGCATGTTCCTGGTGTAACCCGCAGTACCACAGCCAAAGCCGAAGAAGAAGCAGCTCATTGGAGAAGTGTTATAGCCGTGACGGCGGCAAATAAATATCAAATCATCAAATCATTATTTAAAACAACAAAAAGGGGACAACAACAGAACAGGAGAAGATGGCATTCTTTCAGTCTGCACAAGGACTTGTACCACAGCAGATCAACATTGTTTGTCGCGGACAACTACTGATAAAGCTATGTAGTATAATAAATGATAAGACACTTGTTCTTTGCTTTGTTTTATTTTAAATAAGAAGGTGTAACATTAAACTATATTACAGTGCTCATAAACTCACACAAAACTCAACTACATATGGAGGGAGGGGTTCTAGCAGACCAATCACAGCGCTTGCGGTCTGCGTAGAATTGACGCGCTGTTAGATTTTTGGAGAGGTGCACGTCAGGTACAGCTTAGTCTACAGCATAGGCCTGTGCGTCTCTGCATAGGCTACAGCGTAGGTTCGACGCAGAAGTATAAATTAGGCATTAGTTTGTGACAGGCTGATACATATCTTGCTGCTGTTGTGATCATGGAACAACAAGGATGGTGGCGCGTGCACATGCTGCGGCTTCTCTCTCTCCCGACAAAACGGTGTTTTCTTGTTTTTTTATCTTGTGAGTCGCAGTGTTTTTGTATGTATTCGTCGTGTCTGTCTTTACGCGCACATACAGTCGTGAGTTTCTGCTCGATGTCGGTAGAACCGCATTCTTAGAGCTAAACTCCGTGCATGCCGAAGAGCTGCAGGACCTCGGTCTGCTCCGGAGGCCTACACCATCACCGACCCCCACTACTGCACCTCCCCCACAGCAGAGGCACCACAAGCGGCGTGAGAGGAAGCAGAAGAGGGGTAAGCGCGGAGGTATCCGGGCTAGGCTAGCGGCTAACCCACACAAGCCAGAGGTGTACAGTTGTACAGTTTCATTTTTTGCATCTCGAAAAAATATGTCTGTTCTGTATTACTCTGTGTTGTGTTGAATTTTTCTGTTTAGAAGATAACTGAGCCTATGAATCTCCATTGTAAATGCTTTACAAGGCATAAATAGTCCTCACTTTAAATGAGCTCACAAAAATAGATGACTGACAACTACTAAATGTTTTATAAGTACCTGACCTAATCATGCATTACAGCAGGAATATGTGTTAATAAATCATTTATTAACACATTGTGCAACTAGTGTGTCTAAATAATACTATTTATAAATGTACATTTAAATAGTTTATTAACCATTTACTTGCACTTTCTAAATGATCTTATGAACCACTGACAACTGCTAAATAACTGGTTTGTAACTAGAGTAATATTAATTTAGAAATGATAAATTGATCATTAATAAAGTAGGAAAATACAATTATTAAACATTAGATATGCTCAAGAACAAAACATTTATAGGTGTATTTATAAACTGCTTACTAATGCCTATTGATGTTGGGACAATGCTTTATAAAGGATTAATTGACAATTTACTAATACTTAACTAATGATTCATAGCGTGCAGTTATTATAAAGTGTTACCCAATCTTCAAATTAACGTAGAAACAACATAAAGACACATTTGTGCATGCAACTGAAGAGCATACGTTACGAGTACAGTACAACGGCTGAATGGACAGGGAAATTTGTTTTTACTGACATATGACATCTCATCTGACTGCAGTTCACTGATGTTGTACTGAAGCTCCTTGTCACCTGTACCATTTCCGCGCTCATTTGGCTTGCACCTGGCGCTGAGGCAAAGTGGAGTGCGTGTCTGAAAAGTCTCCCATTCGATGTGGTTTTAAAGACATTCTGCATCTAAGTCAACACAATTCTTGTCAAGAAAAAAGAGACAAGCAGCAGTTGTGAGTGGGGTGGCCAACCCTAGCTCTCCATCCCTGTGTTAAACTGGAAAAATTAATCGGCTGCATTAACGTGCTAATTTTGACAGTATATATATATATATATATATATATATATAAACCTCTTAATAATATATAAATAGCATGAGAGATATTTATCTTTATTGTTAGACACTTATTTTCATGTAGCGTTATTTACTTATTATGAAATTATAATTAACATCATTTTTTCCCCATGATTTGTGTAACGGAGTGACAGAAGCATGAGGCGTACGGATCCATGTGCAAGCTTTATTAAGAAACAGTCAAACACAGGCAGGGTTAAACATAAACAGCTATGCTGAGGGCAAGACACAAGAGGATTCCGAGAGCAGGCGTGGGTCGTCGATCGGCGAACAGTATCCTTACCACTACAAGAGGGGTAAATCCGAGTACACAAGCAATAGTCCAGGCAGGGGCAAACAGAATCCGAAACGGCAAGACAAGGATAAATCCAAAAAAAAACGATAAATCCAGGGCAGGCTGTTGACAGACGAGATGAGATAAACCAGACAAGGATCGAGACACGAAAGAAATAACTAAGAACAAGACTAGACTAGGCGCTGGAATAGGCTCCGAAGCGTTGCTATCACTAGATTAGCGATAAGATCAAACACAATACTCGGCGGTGAGCAAGAGGAAGTCCGTGGCTTAAGTAGGGTACGTGATAGGTTACAGCTGTGGGTGAAATTAGTGAAATGGGTGATGGGAAATGAAGTCCTGTGTGTAGTGCAACAGTCTGTGTAGCGTGAAAGATAATATGATGGAAGAGTGCCCTCAGGTGGTGAATAAACGGAAGTCCATGGACCGGATTCATGACAACTTGCTTGACAATTTCAAGACAAACTTTGACAAGAAGATAAACTTTGCTGTCATCCTTTCAAAACTGCTGAAAATTATACAATTTTAAGTTGAGTTATATTTGTATCTCCCCTATTGCAATACTAAATTGTTTTTTTTTTTGTTGTTGTTGTTTTGTTTTGTTTTGTTTTGGGTTTTTTTAAGATATTTTGAGATAAAAACGAATCTGTGGTTCTTTTATGTGTCACACCATAGGACATTACATCACACTAAAGGACAGAAATGGTAGTTATTAAAGTATTTCTATTTAACTTTGAACATGTCAAAAGAGAAAGAAAGTTACATTTTTATATAAACAATATCATGTTTTTTTAAACAAAACAAAATAAATTTCATCAACAAAATTCAGTCTCTTTCAATCAGTATGTTACTAAAACTCTTCTAGCCCCTCCGCTGCATGTGCGGCACAACTAAATATGACTGATATTCAAACTATATTCATTAAGATGTGAATTAATTTTTTAAAACTATATAGCTACTCATTTTAAGGCATCATTTTTGTTCTATTTACTTTCTGCATTGTTCTCTTAGGATCTCCTTTCTGCGTGGATCCTTGTTAATTTTCTGTCTATATTTCCATGTCCTCTCTCTTCCACTAATTTCTCTCCCTCTGTTCTTTCTGTTTCAAAAACATAGTATCACATTTTATACAAATTTTCATGATACTTTAAAACTTTATAAAAACATCAGAAAATAGTTTAATTAATGCAATTAGTGCAAGAACACTGAAAATGATCAAAAAATAATTAAAAGGAGTTAAATAAATCATTTAATTATTTAAAATGCTTTTTAAAGAGACCTTGTCCTGTGGTGTGACAGTACAGGCGTCACACCATAGGATGGTTTCAGCCTTTTTCTGTCAATTAATGACCTATTAATGAGCTATTCTGAGCTAACCTGTCATTAGCGGTTTGCAAGACCCATCTGCATCATTTTCCATGATTATGCAGTTTAACATACATTTTTTTAAATTAAAAAAAAATATAATTTAGGGGTGTCACACCAAAGGACAACAAAACGTAACACTTTTGTAGTGGTTCCAAAAAAGTTAAATATTTGAACAATTCTGAGACAAAATTTGACCTTGTGCACGTGTCATGGGCTTCACAGGGGGCTTCAGTAACACAACCTTGAATGTGTCACACTTTTTTCTCTCTGTCTTGTGTTTCCATGTGTTCCCAGTGTTTCCATGCCCTTATTTGGTTAGTTTCCTGTCCTCATTGTGTTAAATTGTTTCCAGCTGTGTTTTATTAATTATCTCGTTTCCCCCTTGTATTTAAGCCCTGTGTTTCCCTGAGTCTAGCGTCCACTGTTAAACGTCATGTTTTATGTCTTCCTGTGTTCCTCTGTTGGATACCCTGGTGATTGTGAAATTAAAGAGATTATATCTGAAGAATCTCCACGCTTCCTCTTTCCTTGCTCCAAGCGATACGTGACAGAACAGCGGACCACAAGATGACTTCAGCTGAGGACGCGCTGTGGGACAGGGCGGTCGGAGGTTTGCGCGATACGTGGAGGAGTTTCTCGAGCTCTCCAACAGGGTGAACTGGCACGATGCAGCCCTAGGTGCATGCTTCCAGCTGGGGTTGGATGACGAGACGATCCGCTGCGATCTTCCTGTCTGTGATTTTCCCTTGATCGAGCTGATTAATCTCGTTCTTTTCCTCAATTGTTCCGAGTCTGAAGTAGAAGAAATAAAGGAAACTTCTAAGTCTCGTCGTCCAGCCCCCGTTGGAACGCGCCGTGTTTCCCCAGCTCAACCCACGCCGAGAACCTCCATATACCCCACCAACAGCTCCTACTGCCTGCTCAACCCCAAACGCCCCTGTATCCTCCAAAGCTCCACTCTCGTCCTCAGCTCAAAACCGCCGTCCGCAGGGAAAACAATGCCACCGTCTGCGGGGAAATCAACGCCGCCGTCCGCAGCTCTCTCAAGCCCGCTGCCGTCTGTGTCTCTCTGAGGCCCGCCGTCCGCGGGGAAATCAATGCCGCCATCCGAGGGGAAATCAATGTCTCCGTCCGCAGCTCCCTCAAGCCCACCGCCGTCCGCATGGAAATCATTGCTGCCGTCCGCAGCTCCCTCAAGCCTGTCACCGTCCGCAGCTCTCTCAAGCCCGTCGTCCACGGGGAAATCAATGCCGCCGTCCGCGGCTTTCTCAAGCCCACCACCGTTCATGGCTCTCTCAAGCCCGCCGTCCGCGGGGAAGTCAAGAAGCCCGCCGGCCGCTGCTCCCTCAAGCCCGCCGTCCGCGGGGAAAACAATGCCGCCATCCACGGCTCTCTCAGGTCCGCCGTCCGCGAGGAAATCAACGCCACCGTCCGCGGCTCCCTCAGGCCCGCCACCATCCGCGGCTCTTTCAAGCCCGACATTTCTGTCAATTAATGACCTATTAATGTGCTATTCTGAGCTAACCTGTCATTAGTGGTTTGCAAGACCCATCTGCATCATTTTCCATGATTATGCAGTTTAACATACATTTTTTTTTAATTAAAAAAAATATAATTTAGGAGTGTCACACCAAAGGCCAACAAAACGTAACACTTTTGTAGTGGTTCCAAAAACGTTAAATATTTGAACAATTCTGAGGCAAAATTTGACCATGTCCATCTGTCATGGGCTTCACAGGGGGCTTCAGTAATACAACCTTGAATGTGTCAGACTTTTTTCTCCGTGTCTTGTGTTTCCATGTGTTCCCAGTGTTTCCATGCCCTTATTTGGTTAGTTTCCTGTCCTCATTGTGTTAATTTTGTTTCCAGCTGTGTTTTATTAATTATCTCGTTTTCCCCTTGCATTTAAGCCCTGTGTTTCCCTGAGTCTAGCGTCCGCTGTTAAACGTCATGTTTTATGTCTTCCTGTGTTCCTCTGTTGGATACCCTGGTGATTGTGAAATTAAAGAGATTATATTTGAAGAATCTCTGTGCTTCTTCGTTCCTTGCTCCAAGCGATACGTGACAGAACAGCGGACCACAAGATGACTTCAGCTGAGGACACACTGTGGGATTTGCGGCAGGGCGATCGGAGGTTTGCGCGATATGTGGAGGAGTTTCTCGAGCTCTCCAATCAGGTGAACTGGCACGATGCAGCCCTAGGTGCATGCTTCCAGATGGGGTTGGATGACGAGACGATCCGCTGTGATCTTACTGTCTGTGATTTTCACTTGATCGAGCTGATTAATCTCGTTCTTTTCCTCAATTGTTCTGAATTTGAAGTAGAAAAAATAAAGGAAACTTCTAAGTATCGTCGTCCAGCCCCCGTTGGAACGCGCCTTATTTCCCCAGCTCAACCCACGCCGAGAACCTCCATATACCCCACCAACAGCTCCTACCGCCTGCTCAACCCCAAATGCCCCCATATCCTCTAAAGCTCCACTCTCGTCCTTAGCCCAGAACCGCTGTCCGCGGCTCCCTCAAGTCCGCCGTCCGCAGGGAAAACAATGCCACCGTCTGCGGGGAAATCAACGCCGTCGTCCGCGGCTCTCTCAAGCTCGCCGCCGTCTGTGGCTCTCTCAGGCCCGCCGTCCAAGGGGAAATCAATGCCGCCATCCGCAGCTCCCTCAAGCCCATTGCCGTCCACGTGGAAATCAATACCGCTGTCCGCGGCTCTCTCAAGCCTACCGTTCACGGGGAAATCAACGCCGCCATCCGCAGCTCCCTCAAGCCCGTCGCCGTCCGCAGCTCCCTCAGGCCTGCCGCCGTCCCCAGCTCTCTCAAGCCTGTCGTCCGTGGGGAAATCAATGCCGCCGTCTGCGGCTCTCTCAAGCCCGCCGCTGTCTGAGGCTCTCTCAAGCCCGCCACCGTTCGTGGCTCTCTCAAGCCTGCCGTCCGCGGGGAAGTCAAGAAGCCCGCCGGCCGCCACTCCCTTAAGGCCGCCGTCCGCGGGGAAAACAACGCCGCCATCCGCGGCTCTCTCAGGCCCGCCGTCTGCGGGGAAATCAACGCCGCCGTCCGCGGTTCTCTCAGGCCCACCACCATCCGCGGCTCTTTCGAGCCCGCCATCCGCGGGGAAGTCAAGAAGCCCGCCGGTCGTGGCTCACTCCAGCCCAGCGCACGCTCCAGTGCCAGCCCCTCAATGCGCTTTGCTGTTCCTGTGCCTCCACAGCGCCCTCCAGAGCCCGCTCCTCGACAGTGCCCTCCAGTGTCCGCTCCTCCAGAGCGCCATCGGGTGTCCGCTCCTCCAGAGCGCCCTTGGGTGTCCGCTTTTCCAGAGCGCCCTCAAGTGTCCACTCCTCCAGAGCGCCTGCCAGAACCAGCCTCTACTTTCCCCAAGGATTTTTTTTTTGAGTCCCCTGACCCGAGTCCCCTGACCTGCCATCGCCGCTCGAGTCCCCTGATCCGCCATGGCCTCCCGAGTCCCCTGACCCACCATGGCCTTCCGAGCTCCCTGCTCCACCGTGGGTCCCAGAATGGGTACCGCCCTGGTGGCTATCTGTCCTGTCTCCATGTCCCTGTCCCTTGAGGGCTCCAGAGTGCCCACCCCCCCTCCCCATGGGATGTTGCATGGCGTGGGACGCGCCTTCCGGGAGGGGGGAGTAATTGTCAGACTTTTGTCCCCGTGTCTTGTGTTTCCATGTGTTCCCAGTGTTGCCATGCCCTTATTTGGTTAGTTTCCTGTTTCCTGTCCTCGTTGTGTTAATTTGTATCCAGCTGTGTTTTATTAATTATCTTGTTTTCCCCTTGCATTTAAGCCCTGTGTTTCCCTGACTCTAGCGTCCGCTGTTAAACGTCATGTTTTATGTCTTCCTGTGTTCCTCTGTTGGATTCCCTGGTGATTGTGAAATTAAAGAGATTATATTTGAAGAATCTCTGTGCTTCCTCATTCCTTGCTCCAAGCAATACGTGACAGAATAGGGTCCTTCAACTAATTACAGTTTTTTTTTTTTGTTTTTTAATTGCCAATTTAAAATCAGGATATGGTGTCATACCATAGGATATGGTTTTCAGAGACAAATCCCCGGTTTCACAGACAAGGCTTAAGCCTAGTCCTAGACTAAAATGTAAATCTGAGCTGTTTCAACTGAAAGAAACTTGCACCGACTGATCTGAAAATATGTCAGTGCCTTTGTATTGTCTTAAGATGCACACCAGTAATGCTTTTTTCCAAGGCATGTTTATAAAAATGACTTAAATGTCCTAATTGAACTATGGCCTAATCCTGGCTTAGGCTAAGCTCTGTCTATGAAACCGGGCCAAAATGTATTAAGTTCCTACACTTTCAGAAATATATAGATGAAAAAAATGATAGCCATTTACTAAACTAGACACTTGTACAATTATGCCGGGTGTATTTATTAACATTTGTATACTTTTGTTTTTAATTTATAAAAGTTGTAATTTACTGAACCATGCTTGGGACAGTCACAGCTTTTTAACAACAGTGCCATGTAGGACGAAGAAATGTGTATTTTAAATAACGACAAAATTAATTATATTCATTTTTATCCTGTGGAACAGTGAAAATGCCATGTCATGTCAACAACCCACATACATATATATGTATGTCATGGCCAAAAATATCGGCACCCTTGGTAAATATGAACAAAGACAGCTGTGAAAATTAAACTGCATTGTTAATCCTTTTGATATTTTATTTAAAAAATTCACAAAAATCTAACTTTTCATTGGAAAATAAAAAAATTAAAATGGGAGTAAATATCATTATGAAATAAATGTTTTTCTCTAATACACACTGGCCACAATTAACGGCACCCTTTTATTCAGTACTTTTTGAAACCGCCAGTTTAACAGCTCTAAATTTTCTCCTATAATGCCTGATGAGGTTAGAGACCATTCCTTCATCCAGAATCACTCCAGACCCTTTAGATTCCCAGCTCCATGTTGGTGCTTCTTCTCTTCAGTTCACCCCACTCATTATCTATAGAGTTCAGGTCAGAGGACTGGAATGGCCATAGCAGAAGCTTGGTTTTGTGCTCAGTTGTTTTTGAGGTTTGTGTTTGGATTATTGTACGGTTGGAAGATCCAAACATGGCCCATTATAAGATTTATAACAGAGTCAGTCACTTATTGATTTTTTTTATCTGTTGGTATTTGATAGAATCCATGATACCATGTGTCTAACAAGATGTCCAGGACCTCCAGCAGAAATATAGGCCCACAGCATCAAAAATACAACAGTATATTTCAATGTACACATGGGGTACTTTTTATCCCTGTGTTCACCAAACCCATCTATTTTCTGCAATTCTCCAGCTGTGGTCCTTGGAGAGTCTTTAGCCACTCAAACTCTCCTTCTCACTGTGCTTTAGGACGATATATACACACGTCCTCTTCCAGGCAATTTCGTAACATTTTATGTTGATTGGAAATTCTTAATTATTGCCCTGATGGTGGAAATGGGAATTTTCACTGCTCTAGCTCTTTTCTTAAAGCCACTTCACTAATTTATGAAGCACAATTATCTTTTGCTGCACATTAGAAATATATTCTTTGGTTTTTCTCATTGTGATGGATGATTAAGGGAATTTGGGCTTTGTTTTCCCTCATTTATATTTCTGTGAAAAAGGAAGCCATGGCTGGATAATTTCATGTTCATAATCACTCTGGAGATTTTGAAAAAAAAAAGAATATGAATGGGAATATACTTCAGAGATATTTTACTCATGAGAATTTCTAGGAGTGCCAATAATTGTGTCCAATGTGTATCTGAGAAAAGCATTGAAAAGGTTAGATTTTTGTGATTTTTTTTAAATAAAATATCAAAAGGATTAACAATGCAGATTAATTTTCACAGCCTTCTTTGATCATATTTACCAAGGGTGCCAGTATTTTTGGCCA
>JAFVLL020004446.1:0-10119 GCA_021397915.2 Tor tambroides | reverse complement strand
TGTAAAATCATTTAAAGTAATACAAAAAAAAAAAAAAAAAAAATGAAAATGACAACTTTTAATGCATCCACAACTGTTCTTGATTTCTTTGCAGAACAAGGATTCCCAGCCTAGAAAAACCTGGACATATTTAAAAGTGAGATTTTCAGACCTGGAAAAGTCATGTGAAATAATAAAATGTTTTATTTAAAAATTTAATTTTCACAATTAATTTGCATATTTATAATAAAAATATTGCATTGATATATATTTATAATATATAAATTTATATAATGAGTACAGAATATAGTAGATATCTTATAAAAAAGAATAATAATTTTTATTAGCATATTAAATATGTAATTTAACATTTTTATATATATATATAAAATTTTAAATGTTAAATATAAATATAAATATATATATATATATATATATATATACATATACATATACATATACATATACATATATATATATATATATATATACACACACTAAATTATATTAACTAGTAAATTTTCTACATTATAACTTAAAATAATGCTTTACGTTATTATATATTACAATGATAATTATGTATTATTACTGGTACACTTATTGATACAATTATTAATAATCATTCAACTCCCACTAAATATTTTGGTGGAAACAGTGATGCATTTTTTTAGGTTTGTTTGACAAATAGAAAGGTCAGCATTTCTATGAAACTGAAATCTTCTGTAACTTTATAAATGGCTTTACTGTCAATTTTGATCAACTTAATGTGTTCTTTCTGAATAAGAGAATTCATTTCTTCGTGAATATTGTTTATTCGTCAACATTTTACTGTGAATAAATTGTAAGGGCAAAAAAAAAGTAAATCACACAGAACCGGAAAAAGCATGGGGCCTTTGAATACTGCTGTTAATAACGGGGCCTTTGAGTCAAACGAGTTGAGAAGCACTGCTGCAGACCTTGTGCGGTCCCATGACCTGAGGGATGTACGTCACACTGTAGGTCTTTTTGCCTTCATTGAGAGCAGGTTTGACCTCCTCTCTGCGGCCCTCTGGGTCTTCAACATAGACAGTGACCTGACCTTGACCCGCGCTGAAGGTGTCCACTGTGAACACAGCCGGACGCATCACACGGTTCCCGGCCGGCTCGATGCCTGACAACAAAACAGAAAATCATTCAGGACTTTACTCTGGAAAACATGTGAATCAGGAAACAAGTTCATTACAGCTAATGAGAAGCGGATTTGTGTTCTAATTACAGCCTTTAACGGATGCGACCGAGCTGTTAAAACAAATGACATGCTTCAACAGTCCTAAGATAGCATTTACAGCATTTCCTTCACACTGTGTCATTACCATCTCCAGCAGACTCACAAAACTCATTGTGAAATATATATTTACTGCACTGATGTATGTTTAGAAGTCTGCTATTGATTACATAAGCATACAGCATACAAACCAGATTCACAAATGCACGAAAAAAAACAACAGCAACACTAAACCAACAACTTCAGTCACCAAAACCTAAGCAATAAATCAATTTGGACGCCTTTAAAGGCCCCTTTTAAGTGTTGCATGAATGACCTTTAAAACATACAGAACCTTCATTAAAAATATTTTTTATAAATAATTTTAAGCTATTAAATGTAAACAATGTAAACGATGTGTACATGCAAATTTACGTAAAGGTCTATAAATGTTTGATCAATATAAATGCATTTTCATTTTATTTATTCAAATATTTGGAAATTTTATTTTATTACTGTATGCATCATGATTGGTGGATATTTTATTATCTGATTTATACCAGCTTCCTCACTGGTTGATTGCAAATTAATTCTAAATAAATAATTTTTTTAAATAAAAGTTATTTAAATAATAATAATAATAATAATAATAATAATAATAAATAAATAATACACCTAAACTTAATTAAATACTTTCAATACGTTTTACATTTTGTTTGCATTTAAATTCAAATCTTTCCCATTTATAGTCGTTCAGCCCTGAAGGCCTGTGGGCCAAAATAATAAAAAAAAATAAATAAATAAAAAGTGGTCATGAATTTATGATGTGGATTTGATTCATGAATCCTGTACTTGTGCACAGCAAACGTTGCATAATTTATGCATACGAAGAAACACAAACAGTAGTTATTGTTAGACGCTGGATGGAAACCGCAGTGGTCGACAAACCTGCAAACGTAATGGTCTAAAAATACTCCTTTTAGTTTATAGTTTGAGGCAAACCGCACAAAACCACAAACACACGATCCCTCTGAGCTCATAAGAGAGGTTATTTCCAAACACTGATTCAATTTGCCACTGAAAACTACAGTCCTCCATGTGTGATTTAGGAAACAAGGGTGACTGTGTCGTGTTTTAAATGAGTTGTTTTATTTGTAGTGCTTTCAGAGAGGACATAATCACTTAATGGAAAAATAACACAAATGTGACACTTTCATTATTTGTCGTAAGTTATATGCTCGTTCAAAAACAGAGGCGAAGATTTCCCAAGACCGACGACGCCACAACCAAAACCTTGTAGTTCACTTTAGTAAATCTGGTCACAGAAAATGTGTCGAGGTCACCTCTGGTGTGAGAATCATAACTCTTAAACTCATTAGCCACCAGTTTTACAGCTTTAGTCAAATTTACAACAGGTAAGAAGCACATTTTCACTCCATCCATCAGTCCTGAACATAACAGGAGCCGCTGTATTCACACGGTACTAACTTACACTGCCGGTCAAAAGTTTAAAATAATTACGATTTTATTTATTTATTTATTTTAAGTGTCGTTGAAATAAGTCAATAAGGCTACATTTATTTAATCAAAAATACAGTAAAAATTGTGAAATATTATTACAATTAAAAATAACAGTTTCTTCTTGTAATATATTTCAAAATGTAATTTATTGCTGTGATCAAAGCTGAATTTTCAGCATCATTACTCCAGTCTTCAGTGTCACATGATCCTTCAGAAATCATTATAATATGCTGATTTGCTGCACAAGAAACATTTATGATATTATCAATGATGAAAACAGAAGTGCTGCTCTATTTTTGTGAAAACTGTGATAAAATACTTTTCAAACAATTAAGGTAGAATTAAAAAAAAAATGATAAGAATAATATTTATTTAGGACACATTCAATTGCTCAAAATTGACAGTAAAGGCATTTATAATGTTACAAAAGATTTCAATTTTCTGTTCTTTGACCTTTCTATTCAAATAACCCAGATTTTCATAAAAAACATTAATCAGCAAAAACGGTTTAATAATAACCAATAATATTTAAGCAGCAAATCAGCATATTAGAATGATTTCTGAAGGATCATGTGATGCTGAAAATCCAGCTTTGATCACAGAAATAAATTACATGTCAAAACATAGTACAACAGAAAAAAAGTTATTTTAAATTGTAATAACATTATTATTTTTTCCTTCCATTTGATCAAATAAATACACACTTGGTGAGCAGTAGATACTCAAAAACCATTGTGTTTATTTTAATTATTCCAAACTTTTGAGAGGTACTGAACATGACCAAACTCAAGCTCAAAAGAGAGTATGAGACATCAGATCACAGCAGAGGAAACCTGTTATCTTAACGATCCCATCACGCCACATTAACGATTCTGTGACGCGTCAAGTATCTGAGAAAGTCTGACCGTAACGCTCCATTTGCTCCTGACGATACTGAAAATCTGACAGGGTTCATGAGAATTACAATATCCTGAAACTCTGGTATGATAGCAATCTGTATCTGTGTGGCCGCTCAGACAGATCTCACCGTTTGAAGATAACGCTGGGTGTTTCTATGTAAACAATAACACTAGTGCAAGTTTGTAAGGTGGCAAAGCCAGCTCACCTGGGCCGTACGCACGCGCCTTCTTCGGGTTGAGTTTGGGTTTGAGAGGAGCTCCGGGCTTCAGTTTGGCTTTGGGGAACTGAGACAGATACGTCATGACTGACTGCTCATCCACACTGGGGTCAATGATCTCCTCTGGAGCAATCACCTGCAAACACAGATATAACGAATAAGTAGTGTGCAAAAAATATTCACCTGGTTTAATGTGCAGCACATTTATTTCTGACAACATTTGGCTTGAAGTCTCAGGCTGGACTACCCGTTTATCCAAACCAATGTTATTTTAGTATCACTGATGCACTATTATAGTTGTTAATGTTTTTAATTAGGATTTATTTCTATATTTTCTTGCTTTTACTCTAAAGTTTTAATAATTTTGTTCCTTTTTTAATAACTTTTAAATAACTTTTTTAAATGCATTTTTATTTATTAATTTTCACTTTAATTTATTAATTGTATTATTGGATATAATTATTTTAATTCCTTTAAAAAGGTTAAAAGTTATTTAATTTTTCATTATTTTGTGTTTACAAATTTTCTTCATTGTATAATTACATTTAATTAGTTTTTTAGTTATTTAAATAATGTAACAATTTATATTAATTAATATTAAAATGAATATTAAAATTATTTCTTATTTTTATTTATTAGTTTATTTAGTTTTAGCTGTTTTAGTATTTCAAGGTAAACTAAAAGTGTGGTAAACCAATGGTGGCTTGGCAAAAAAAATAAATTATATTATATTATATTATATTATATTATATTATATTATATAATATATATAAAATTTTATTTCAGTTAACATTTATTTTATTTCAAGCAACTGAATTATGGCTTTAGTTTTAGTCAACTAGCTGAAATAAAATTAGTTTATATTTTAATTTAATTTTTATTTTAGTTACCGTTTATTTCAAAGGATTACTTTTTTTTATAATTTTATTTAGCTATAATAACCCAGATTCAAACATTAGAATCCTGACATTTATGCAATTTCAGAAATTGCACAATTAATTCAAAAGGAAGAATATTCAGAAATGCAACTGAAAGTATTTTAGTGTTAACTAAACCAGAATATTACAGTAAATCTAAACCTGCTGAACTGAGGTCAAAAACTCAAACACGAGAACAAGACGAGGCTGGTGATGAGTGAAGCAGACGTGTGTTTGCTGAAGTGTGTTGAGTATCATATTAACTCTGTGGCAAACAGTGTGGCTGATACTGATGGGTGTGTGTGTGTGCGCGTGCATGCGTGCATCTCTTATTCTTATCTGAGCTTCATATTGATCTGTTAGCATGAATGGAGGGGAAGGAACATGTGGACCAGCCAAACATATCTCTTAACAGATTTGTGACGCCTCTGCACTGCTGAAATCTCATCCTGATGGACTAAAGGTCAAAGCTCACCTGTGGGATTCCCAGCCAATCATCGGCGAGCTGCATGGCCTCTGTGGCATTTTCCACCGGCTTCTCCCCGTCCCAGATCTCCCAGTCAGGACACAGGCCTGAAAAACACACAAGACGAACAGTTAGACAGGTTGCTAAGGTGTTAAACAATAATAATAATAATAATAATAATAATAATCAATTTATCTGATTTAATTAATTATTAATCAATACTCAAAAACTGAGTTGTATATAAAAAAAATCTAAATATTACAAAAAATTAGTGCGCTTTGCATTGTCGCTTAAACTGAGGCACTAAAGCGATCCGTCACGTCACATTATAGAGTGCCAAACACATTTATTGCTTAAATTTCATTAGAAAATTAACAATCTGAAAGTCCAGACATTTTGATATGAAACAAAGTAACAAAAAAGCACAAAAATTATTGCAATTACTGGATGTCAATCCTGATTCACAAGCTGTTAAAGTTTAAATGAAAGCTATATATTAATAATAATAATAATAATAATAGTAATAAATAATTAATAAATAAGCAAACAATAAAGTACCAAAATTAATTAAAAATGAATATTAATATATATTAATATTAAATATTATAAAATGTACAAAGAATAAAATTAATACTCAAATCACTATATAAATACGTTAATAAATTAAACAAATAGAAGTTACACATTATAAAATTTAATTTATTATTTAAATATTTATAAAATTATATGATAAATAACAAGCAAACAAGTACTGAAATTAATAACAGAATTAAAATCAAAATTATTAATGCATCAAAAAATATAAATTAATATAAATGTACAAAGAATGAAATTAATACAATCACTATATAAATGCATTAATAAATGTATAAATATAAACAGACGTTATATGCTATAAAAATAATAAATAAACACGCAAACATTTAAGTATAGAATAAATTATGAATAAACAAAAATTATATATTAAAATTAAAAAAAATAATAATAATAATAAATATCTAAAATAAATAATAAACTGAACAAAAAGAGTTGTTCACTCATTAAAAGAGCATAGACTAAAAACCGAAAATTAAATGTATTAAATGAAGTGCTAAGCATGACAACAGTTTTTCTAGAATTGTCTAATGACCATAAAATGTGAAAACATGCACTAAAAAGGTTCTTCTCAGCAAACTGAATTGCAAATATTAGGAAATATTAATGTTGCACTACGACAGAAGTGCTTTGCACACAGTTCTGGACTCATTCACAGCTGTGTTTTACAGTCGATCCACCGTATCTATACAAACACACAGCAAATGCACACAGCTGTCCAATAAACACAACAACAACAGCTGACCGGCAGGAACGAAACGCTCACCTGGAGCGCAGCTGTCCACCAGAGCGCCCAGCGCCCGGCCGTTCCTCCAGTCCTGACTGAAGTTAGTGATGGGGAGGTCAGGCACTTTGTTCTGGATCCAGCCGAGCAGTCTCTGCTTGGGCGTCTGTTTCTTGGCTTCATCATCATCTTCATCCTCCCAGACGGGCATAGAGATGGAGTAATGGAGGATGAGGGTCCATACCAGACCCAGGATCAACTTCAGGTTCCCGTCCACAATCGCTTTGCTGTCTGTTGGGGGACATTAAATAAAGATTGAGTGATAATAATAATCATAATCATTATTGAAACCACTGAAAGTACTGAAATAAAAAGCAGAAATAAAAATTACAAACAAATTAAAATACAAGTAAATTATAAATGCATAAATAATAAAAATGAAGAAAAAGACTTGAACATAAGATGAATAAGCAAGCAAATAAGTCAAAAAATAAAAAAAATTAATGCATAAAATAAAAATGATACAAACAAAAAATACAATTCATTACAATAAATAAATTGAATACGCAATTAAATAAATAAATAAACAAATGAATGTGAATAAGCAAAGCAAACATGTAATGAAAATAGCTGAAAGTGAATAGTGAATAAGCAAGCAAATAAGTAATTAAAAATGATAAATATATAATTTTAAATATACATTTATTAATATTTTCTAGAACTATTATTAAATTAATAAAAAAGTAGATTTTTTTAATGAATGAATGAACATTTAAAATGTGTTTATATATTTATAGTCTATTTCTTGTTTGATTGGTTAAAAATAAATGACCTTAAAATGTGTAATATCAATATTTCTAAAATTAATAAAAATTGACAAATTGAAATTTATATATTAACAGTTTATTTATAAATATAAAATGTTGGCTTTAGGAAACAGCACTAATGATATAAGTGCAGCAGAACTGTAAAAGTGACAGGAACAATGCACAGCTTGTATAACAGTGTATATAATGAACCACAGCAAACACTGACTAGACTAAAATAATAGAGATAAATGGGGTGGAGTATGGTGTTAAATGACTCAGCTTTTCATCCACAGCAGAAAGAACGGGACTTGTGAGGCACCTGGCTTCACTGAATACACACCAATCGATTAACATTACACCCGTCAGGAATATGATTCACTGCAAACCCACCCCTGAGAACTGATCTTATATCACAGGTAATAAAACGTTATTAAAAAAGGAATCGCATTATCTTTCACAGTTGATCCTGAAGAAAACAAACAATTAAGATGAAGATTTGAGCTCAGTTACGAGCACTCAGGAGATAAAGGAGCGTTTAGTTCATTTCGGACAAAGCACATGTTTGCGAGAGGAAAATCGCAGCTGTTAGTGATTGTTAACATGCGGTCATGATGAGCCAAATCTGTTCGACCGACCAAACGAACGCTCCCTCGGTGTTCACACTATCAGTCATCTACTGCACACTTCAGGAGTGGAGCTGAACTTCAGCACACAGCCAAAGATCAAGAGCAAATCTGACACCAAACAAAACTAATGCAGCTTCAACTTACAGTTGGACATTCAGGTTTCTTTGTTTTTATTAAAAAACAAAAATAAAATAAATATGAGTATTATATAAGAATTAAAATAAATACTCAATGTATTATTAAAGTATTATAAAAATCAATTAATGATAATCAATTATTGATAATCAATTATTGATTACACATTTTTGTAAAACTCATAAATATAAAATTAAAATACTCGCATTTACTTTTTATATATTTATACTTTGTTTACGCATTTAAAAACAAATATTAAAATACATGTAATAAATATCAATATAATATACTTTAATAAAATCATAAAATATCAAATAGACATTCATTTAATTAAATTTTTTTAATTCACACTTTAATTACAAGTTAATTAAAATATCTAAAATCAATGTGAAATTCATATAAAATCTCAAAAGATGTACACTTAATTTTCACATTTTAATTGAAAAAATAAAATCAGTATTTTTCAAATGTAGATTTACTTTAATATATATTTGTATGAAACTATTTGCTTTATAAAAGCCGTCGCTGAGGTGGTTTTCAAAAGTACCTTAAAAGGTGCACTTTTGTAGATTTTTTTTCTGAGAGCGTATATAACTGAAAAAAATGTTTCAATGAATTTACTAAATTTTTTTAAGGTAAGTGGTTGCAATCAATTTATTTTAGCTACATTTAAATAAATTTAGCTGACTAGCTTTCAACTAAATGTGTTTATTTAAATGTAGCCAAAATAAATTGCTTGCAACCACTTAAAAAAAACTATCATGTTTTTTTTCAGTGCATAGACTAAATTAGATCATTAGAAATAAGTTTGATCCCTCAATGTTTGTTCTCAGCATTTCCATTAGTCTGTATAGTGCGGATTGACCCAGTGACCGGATCAGTGCGCCGCCGCCGCTGGTACCACGAGGCAGACGGAGGAATGTTCTGGCAGTGTTTGAGAAGCTGGAAATGAGCTCAGTGCATCTCTGGACTGAGCATAATTCATTAGCACTGACCCCCGTCCCGTTACGCCTTCATGAGGCTCCCGTTTAATAGGGATCTCCATAAGCAGCCCCTTCACCACCGGACGGCCCAACAATACAACAACAACAAACACGGCCGCCGACTGAGTGCTTTCAGAGAACAGCAGAATGAGGGTTACCATGACAACAGGAGCTGCATCAAACCAGTCATGAATTATACATGAACCGCAGCAAGTTTTGGAAAGTTGCTAAAAACACAAACACACAAAAGAATGCAAACACTGTATGCAGCTCATGCTAGACTGAAACTGTGACGTTGAGTGACAGCTTTGACTAGGTTACAGACCATGATATCAAAACAATATTTTATGAACTTATTTGTTTGGGCATATGCATTAAATTAATAAAAACATGAATTATGAAAAATATATTTACATTCTTTAAATGTATTTAAAAGGATGCATAATATTTGTATAAATATTCACATTTATTGTATAGTTAATAAATACTAAATATATTACATATGTAAAACAAAAAAAATCATTAAAAAAATCATGTAATTCAACCATTATATATATATATATATATATATAAATAATTTACTTATATATTTATATATGTATGTGTGTGCGTGTATATTATAATATTCTCATTTTAATAAATGATCCATTTATTTACATTTTTAATGCATTTTAAAGAATGCATTACATTTTTATCAGTACATATTTATCAATACATTTATATTTTTATCAATACATATTTATATTTTATAATTTTACTAAGTATATAAATAAATAAATAAATATTTATATATTTTTTTTAATAATTAAATGTTTATTAATTAAATAAACAAACAAAATGCAAACGACCCAATAAACTGTCAGTTTGTTTCCCTCCAAAAATGACACCAAAAAGCAGCACGAGCGAGCAGAAGGTCAGCCGGGCCAGTCATTGTTTTAGGAGGTCATTTGAGGAGAAGCAATATAAAACAGGGAAGTCCCAAGGAAAATCCAGCCTGAACAAGCT
>JAFVLL020004444.1:0-14311 GCA_021397915.2 Tor tambroides | reverse complement strand
TTGAATAATCAAATGTAAAATAACACTGCATAGTCTTCACTGTATAAATTAAATCTAATAAATCTGTGTTAAAGCTACAAAAGTGATTTTTCTGTTTTGTTGTTTGATTAAAGGCAGGGTAAGCAATTTCTGGAAGCCAATGTTGATATTTGAAATCACCAAAACAATCACGCCCCTACCCCAAAAGGGTCTCGCCCGTATTTTGATAGATCTGCCCCACATATATGTAGCCTACGCAACCCAGGCAACGATTAGTTCTGTGAAGCATAAGCCGCTTTTCGACCGAAATTACCTGGAACAATATGTCCCAGGAACTTTTTTCCCCCAGACCTGCTGCTGTCTGCGTTTCCATCGCGGTCTAAACTACCGAGAAGATTAGGCAAATGGTCTGGTGACGTAACGTTAGGTCTGTGCGCGTTTCTCAAGACCAAGTACGCAAATTTCGGACTTGCATCCTCGGTAGTTCGGACTTCACGAGTTCCGCCGGAGTGTGATCTCCGGCGGACGAAACGACGCAAGTCCGGTAATTCTGCAAACAGCAGCGTACTTGATAACATCAGCTCGCCTCGGCTGCTGCAGTCTTCCTCACTGTATTTACAGACCAAATATATCAAACACCACTGCTTCTTTTCGTTTTCATTTAAACATATTAATAGAACAATAGAATAAAGACCAAAGATTACCTGTTAGATTTACCCAAAACAAATTATATCTTATGTTTATCCACTACAGAGACATCAGAGCCAGCGGCAAATGTCAGAAGGACTAGCCGAGGTTATGCTCCTCTCGTCGGGATACATGAGCACTGAGCACCCGGTGATCGCGTGGAGCTCGCGTCTCCGAAATCAGCGAAGCACATTTTCAAATAGGCGCTGTTTTTATAAATAAACCACAGATTTGAGTTTTAAACAACTACGTTCTCGGCTGAATTACACGGGTCCAGTGTAGGCAGGCTTTAGCTGTTGTCCGGTGTAGATACAGTGTTACTCATCTATGGAGAAACAAAGCAACCTTGGCGTCCGATCGCAGGCCTTCCGCTCCTTGAGTTCTCTCCAGCGCTGGAAAGCTGATCCCATATTTACACGCGTCCTACTTCTTGCCTTATCGTTCCGCAGACGTTTTCCTCTTCTGTTTTTTATCCACCATCTCTATCTTTGTGTCGCTCGGCTCGGCTGTTCACTGAACGCTCTCTCCTCCACATCATGAGTAGACACGCCCCTTACTGCTGATTGGCTACACGTTTGTTTTGGTACTCAGCCCCGACTCAGTTTTCTAAAACGTTTTTGAAAAATTGTTTACCCTGCCTTTATTTAACATGACAGAAAGCAACAGGGACATTAAAGTGCTGGTATTGTTATCCTCTTTCTTTCTCAATTTTTTTTATCTTCACCTAAGACATAAGCAACTGTTTTTTACAAGGATACTTGCAGAGACCTGTATTTTGACATAGTTTTGCACATAAGTGTCATTTCAGGCACAAATAGTAGCAGAAGTGAATGGAGTTCAGTGTTCAGGTGCATCTGCTCTCACCGTGTCTACACCTGATGCGCATGGCGTGACGAAATACAACAGAACCCATTATAATCAGTGATGCTGTGTGACTGACTACACTGGATGCGGCGCATCACAACAAATCCCTGCCAGTAAACTGATGCCTCGTTCTATTTATGATGTACTAACACAGAGTTCAAATGATCTGCAGTGGTCGCTTTGTGGCGTCCAGTGTTGACAGACATTGGGGCTGTTTATATGGCGCGCCTAAAAACGCATTTAAAACGCCAGCCGCGCTGCTTTCTCCTCCTTTTCAAAGCGCTCTGGAGTTTGCGCTTTTGTGGCGTCTGCCGTTGCTAAATTTATTTATAAATGGATATCTCTGTACAGCTGTCGCATCCGGTGTAGAGCAAAGAAAACAATCAGTATAAATATAACCATCAGTATAGGCTTACTAAACATCGCACATCCTGCGATGTGACTATTGCGGATGTGCACATCGCGATATCGATGCTGAAACGATTTATCGTGCAGCCCTACCTTCAGCATAAGCTGTTTTTAGACTAACGACAAAGTTTTGATTTCTGAAACTTACAGGATGCTTTTATAGCACACTGACCTCTCATGTCAAAAGGTTTTTGGTTTCTCAGTTCAGGACCCCTTTAAACACCGACCTTATTTCAGCATTTAACCAAAAAGCCCTCAACTGCAGGAGGACTCCAGGATTCAGATGTTTACAGTTTTTCAGGCTCGCTGATGTTCACGGTTTCTTCACAGGTTTCCTTCAGCGGCAGGCGGCACGTGAGCTTCCACATGGATGAGGAGGAGATCGTCCGCATCAACCCACGGAAGGACGTCCTCATCCGAGGCTACGAGGACTACCGCCACCCCGCGCTGTGGAAGCAGGACCCGGAGCTCCAGGAGCCTGACGCCTCCGCCGCCTTCTCCAAGCCGGACGGCAAGGACTCCATCAAGACGCAGCAGCCCCTGGGCAAGGGCAAGGCGTCCCGGCGGCGGCGCGAGGAGGGCGAGCGCTCCCGCTGCATCTACTGCCGCGAGATCTTCAACCGCGAGGACAACCGGCGGGGCCAGTGCCCGGACGCGCCGGACCCCATCAAGCAGTGCATCTACCGGCTCAGCTGCATGCTGTGCGCGGAGAGCATGCTGTACCACTGCATGTCCGACTCAGAGGGAGACTTCTCGGACCCCTGCTCCTGCGATGCCAGCGAGGAGCAGTTCTGCCTGCGCTGGCTGGCTCTGCTGGGGCTGTCTCTGCTGGCGCCCTGCCTGTGCTGCTATCCTCCGCTGCGCGCCTGTCACCGCTGCGGAGAGGCCTGTCGCTGCTGCGGCGGAAAGCACAAGGCCGCGGGCTGAGCCCAACCGCCGCTGTTTTGGTCGGCCCGAAATGGGCGAAGCATCGCTCAGTGCTCCACTGGAGAGAGCGGCATCAGCGGAGCCGTGGCTAACGTGAGGAGGAAACCACGCGCCGAAGCGCGCATCCGAAACGACACGTCGCGTGTAACTATGAAGAAATAATAATACTGTCGTGTCTTGTACAGAGATCTAACACAAGGGATTTCCGCTTTTTTTCGTGCAGTTATTAACCGTGGCCTTTTCTTTTCAGTACTAGATGCACTAAATGTGTTGCAACAGACTCGTTTTGTTTTCGGGATGCACTTATAATCCTTCAAGCGCTTCGGAGGCTTGCTAGGACGTTCAACGCGGAGGACAGTACAAGTGTTTATTTGACGTGCATGTTTAATCTCGTTTTGACTAATAATCTGATGTTTTGTGCAAAGATGAGATGTCAGTGTTGTGGGAAGGAACGACGGTTTACTTTCTATGCAAGTATTTCCATGAGCCGCTCTCCGGCTGTACATACCAACACTATTCCCGCACGTATCGTGGTTTGACTTCACAGCGTTATGTACATAGGTCACATCTTAATATTGTTTCACATTGAAAAGTAGTGGAGATGACGGAAAAGACGTCTGAGATTCTCTCTAGTTTTGTATCGCCGGATGGTAAATAGTGCGCGGAACAAAGGTTTTTGAAGCTCGTCTTATGAAGCTGCTAGAAACAATCACTAACCGCATCGCAAGATTTAATCGGATGACTGTTAATCACGAGTACGCTTTTGTGTTGCTTCTTCTGGAGAACCGGCTGGAGGCGAATCGGATTTCTGCGGTTCGCACAGACGGTCTTCCCTCTCGCGGATTATGCAAAGCTTTCGCGTGTGACTTTGCGTTCGTGTGACTACCAGTTTAATCACGTGCTGCTATTGTTTTTCTTTTATTGGTGTTCTTCTCTATTCATGGACGTATAACTCTGGAATGCATAACACAGTGTTGGCTCTTTGGCGATTATGAATTGCGTCCTGTAGTCGTGCGCTTCAGTGCTGGTGTTCTGCAGTATATCAGTGGTTTCCTGAGCCTGTGAACTGGTTTAGTTTTAGTGCCATGGGCTTCGTTCTCCTCCATCTGAAGAAGTGCCTCACATCCGCCGTAGATCGCTTTATATCTATGTATAGGTATTTCTGTCATGGTTTGAAAATACTAAATATATGATGTAATATTTATAGTTCAGTAACTCATGTCATAGATGTATTTTCTGTATACAGATGTAGCTTGTTACTTTCATAAATATACAATGTAAATATGCATACAGATGTTTGTAACTGTTTTTATGTTTCACCATACACTTATTACACCAGTTAACATTACCATGAAAATAAAAGGAGAATTTAAAATAGTGCTCTGTGTGTGTGTGTGTGTGTGTGTGTGTGTGTATGTGAGTGTATGTGTGAGTGTGAGTGTGTGAGCGTGAGTGTGTGAGTGTACTTGTTTTTTCTATCCTGGTGGGGACTTAGACCTGAATACACACAGACTCATGGGGACTTGTGTCACGGTGGGGTCCTAAATTGAGGTCCCCACGGGTAAACAAGCTTATAAATCACACAGAATGAAGTTTTTTGAAAATGTAAAAATGCAGAAATTTTCCTGTAAGGGGTAGGTTTAGGTGTAGGGTTGGTGTAGGACGATAGAAAATACGGTCTGTACAGCAGAACAACATTATGCCTATGAGAGTCCCCACAAGGATAGCAGAACAAGTGTGTGTGTGTGTGTGTGTGTGTGTGTGTGTGTGTGTGTGTGTGTGTGTGTGTGTGTGTGTGTGTGTGTTTGTGTGTGTGATTGTGTGTGTGTTGTGTATACCATATTTCAGGAACAAATGATTACCCAGTAATGAGCTAAAGGGATGTTTTCCTTTGAGAAAACTGTATAAAGAATGTGTTTTTATGTTTTCAGTCAGGGTGTGTGTTGTAGAGCCCCAGACAAACATGCACAATCTCTATTCTTTCTTTTAGAAACCACTCTACATTTAAACACAGTTTTAAATGAAATGCTTTCACTCTTGCCCAGTCACTCTATTATCAAATTCTCATCAGATATTTATAGAGCAATAGATCTCAAACAGTTTAAAGAACATCAGCTTCACCTTATCTGCAGTATTGACAGGATATATTTACAGTATCTACAGTGCTGCATAGGAACTGATTACATGTCATCTAGATGATGTAATCACATTCCAAAAATGTTATGTTACATTTTAAATGCTTATGAGATTATTTACTTTTTTATGTAGATTGCATGATTACATATTCACACAATGGTGGCAAATTATTCACAATTCATTGATTTTTCCCTAATTCTTCTTTTTTCTCTTTTAAATTGTCCTTTCTAAATCTTACTGCTCACAGCATTTAGCTTTGACTATATTCACCAATGTCATGTAAATAAATTTGTGCACCATGCTTCTGAATTTGAGGGAAAAAATCAATTTCAAGCAATTAGCCCATGCATGAAACAACAATTATGCAATTTACTGAATATAGCTGTGAAACACTGCTGTCATCATCATCATCATCATCATATCCAGTGACCTTCAGTGATTCTGGACAAAAATATTCCAAACCTGGAAGACTTTGGGAGTGTAATGTCATTGCTGTCTTCATGTTTATTAATAATACAGGGATTCCTAAATGTTTTTGTCAGCTGAACTCCTTTGACGTGAAATATTAATTTGAAATATCTCTGAGGAGGTTAATATTTCAAATAATTTAACAACACTCGCATGTTCACAGTTCTCTGATGACGGTTAATGGTGTTTAAATTACTTTTTTTATGATTTCAGTAATTATTATCTTTTTACCAACTCACAAATCCACTGTAGTTCTGACATGAAGCCCGGTTTGGGAAACCCTGGTGTGATGGGTGTTATGTTCAGTGCAATTCATGATGTTGATATCCAATAATAAAATATACTTTTTCTCTTTGCTTTTTCATATCAATATAAGTAGTCTAAAATGAGTAACCTAGATTACATTACTAACTACAGCTTTCATCATGTAATCAGTAATGGACTACAATTTGTGAATAATCTACCAGCACCTGGTATCAAATCAAATCAAATCTGTTTAAGCTTCAAGCTTAAAAGTGCCAGTCTCAAACCGGTATGTTTCCACGGAAAACAAAATGTGATGAAGACGAGAACATTAAACAGGATGTTGATGTGAGAGACAACAGCAGATGCACTTTTTCCCTGCAGGAAGAGTTGTTATGGATTATGGACTCAGATTTGAGTTAAAAACGTCTTCATGATGAAGAGCTCAGATCTCAGAGGCTTGAGAAGCAGTGCCTCCTGGACTGACTAATAATCTGAATAGATGAAGCTCTGAAACCCTATTCTGATTTAGCAGGTTTATTAATTGTCACGTATCTCACAACCAGACTGTTATGCTGCTTTTTAAGGTGTTTTTGGTTTTGGAGTTTGATCACTAAGAATTGCTGTATGAGAAAGATTTCTTCTGTTCCGCAGAAGAACTAACAGCAGTTTTGAATGACTTGAGGTTGAATTTTCTTTTCTTTTCTTTTTTTTTTTCTTTTTAGCTGAACTGTTTCTTGTTTAACATTTTGTTTTATTTTTGGTATATACATCATTTCTGAATGTAAAACTTATGTTGTTTTTTTTTCTCCTGAACTGGTACAACTTATTTTATGGAAAATATGTTAAATAATATGTGCTGTATTATTAAAAAGTACATCTACAATGGGGCCCATAAAAACAATAAAACAATCATATTATGTTCATTACTCCCACCCACATTAACTTTAGCCTTAAACGCTGTTAGAATTATGTGGGGGTCCTTGAAAAATGTTCTCTCCTGTAAGGGGTCCCTGGCTCCAAAAGGTTTGAAAACCCCTAATCTAATACACCTACAAATACACTGCTGTTAAAACATTGTCCACGACATTCTGAGGTACTTTTGACAGCAGGCATCTAGCAATCTTACATAGTTTAAAGGTGAAGTAGAAAAGGGCAATGTAGAGTATGCTGTGGGAGAAACTTGTCAAGATGGTGTGAGCAACCCTGTGCTAACGGGGCTTGGCTCAATGCATCAAATTGTATTTTAAAGGTAATTAATCACCAATTGCGAAGAACCAGATCAATGGGTCAATCAGAAGACAAAGGAGTCGTAGGAGGCAACGGTACACACACACAAATCTTTCAGTTTTACTTTTCTTTTCCTGGAAAGGTATGATTATGAAATGAACAAATTGAAAATAAGCAATATATATATATATATATATATATATATATATATCAGTAACACCGTTTAAGGAAAATGAAAGCTAGTTGTGATTTAACCTGATAACAAAAACTTAAGTTCATTGAGAAAGAAATTCCACCAGACGAATAAGATTCAGGAAAATTGCAGGTCCGATTGAAGAAGTGTAAAGAAGATCCAAGTTCCATTTCACAGGTGGCTTGCTGTCTATGTGCTTCACTTGACATGTGGCTTTATGCATCCACACCAAATGCTTCAGATCACAGCATGAAAATCCAACATCAAACACACAAGTGCAAAAACTGACCTGTGCACACAGGACAACATCCTTAGTGAATTCACCATAGCACTATATTACAGTCATTCAGCAAATCTCTTAACTAGCAACAATTTACATCAGCTAATTAGCAACATACACTACACTTCATCCATAGTGAAACATTGCTTTCTGTTAAATTCGGTATTCTCCGATTTGACTCTAAAATTCACTCTTCTTTTCTTCTCCGTGTTCTCTCTCTGTTCTAAATCAACATCACTACCTGATCTTCCTAACTGGAAAACTCACCTCTGCAGCACTAATTCAAATGCTTATTTGATGGATTCGTGCCACAATAATTTAAATATTACCAATATGAATAATAAAATGTATGCATTATTGATTATTCTAATAAGTTTTTCTGTTTTTTTAACATTGTCTCCTTTATTTTTTGTACTCCCACACACACATAATTTAATTATATATATTGTGTGCTATCACAAAAATGATCTGGACAATCTGCCCCCCTTAGACCCAGCCCTGGACTATATACACATTAGCCTATATTTTACTTAAATCTGTTAGTGATGTTTTCATTATGTTTAAATAAATCTGTTATTAAAAAAAAAAAAAAAAAAAAAAAGTTATGGCAGCCACTGTGTAAATGAATATATTTCAACAACAAATAGAAATTTCATAATTTAGAAGTTAATTTAAAACCTGCATTATCTGCAATTTACATGTTTGCATACATTTTTTTTTTTTTTTTTTTTTTAAGTTGAGTGATGATTATTATATTTAAAAAGAAATAGTAATTAAATTTAAGTTTGGGCTCTGTTGTTAATTGTAACCTTATAGTAATGTAAAAGGGCTCCCTATAGTTTAGAGAATAAACTGAGGTAGATTTTTATCCCTAAGAAAGTTTTAATTACAGTTGAATTTATTTAAATAAAGAGCAATTTGTTCAGTATACCACTGTTTAATTAAAAAAAAAAAACACACACTGAAGCACTGTACTGAAGAAAACGGAGGGATGTACTGAACCATCATGTTTGTTACACCCCTACTCCCTAGTCAAACCAAGAATACCTTCTAAAAAACACTGAGCATCCGCTGCTCACCACAGACCAGGCCTGCGTTTCCTAAGAGCATCGTAAGCCTAGAGCCATTACCATCAATGGTCTCTACGATCAACTTAGCTCACAACGCTTCTGAGAAATCCAGCCCAGAACTGTCAGGTTTTGAAAGCTCACCATTAATTTTCTCCTTAGAGAAACTTATTTAACAAATAATGCTTTCAAGACAGACTTACTATGAGCTCTGAAGAAACAGTATTCTGCAAAAGCCAATAATCAGTGTAATTTCTGAATTTAATAAATAAATAAATTTAACTTAAACACCATCATTTCTGCTGGAGACCTACATTACCCAAAATCCAGAAGGAAAATCATCCAGTGACAGAAGTCATCGTTGCCACTGAAATGGAAATTGTGGCAAAGGTTTTGTCCACCTACTCCCATGGGACATTTCATAAGGCGCACCGCTGACACAGGGAGTCATGACCCGCAGTTTGGAAAAGACAGCAATTGACCCATACATCTTTTGATAGGGGAAAACAGCCTGCGCTATTCGCTAACTAAACTTCCGACAACAAACATCACATTCATAGTTATTCAAGCCATACACCAATGTTAAGTTTTAAAATGCTTATTTCTTTTTGTGACAAGGAGAAAATAAATTACGATTACGTTTGGTGTTAGCCTACATGTATGTAGCGTATTCATATTTGACGTCTTCCTCTAATGGTGCTTCTGATAGCGGTCCTAAACAGGCAGGGAATTTAGCAGTCTTGTGCCTGTCTCAGCTGCAACACAAGTTTCTTGTAATCTGCCTGGCACAACCAGAAAGTTTTTTCAAAAGGAAAATAAGATGAGTTGACATAAATTTTATACATGCCCAGCCTATATGACATGACAATTGTCATCATTCCCCCAGACGCCATTTAGCCATGTTTGTGATGGCCTTAATGTCACGGTTCGCTCATTCACTGTTTCCTTCTCGTCCCGTATCATGTGCGTTTGTTGTGTGTATGTGTGTGCGTGTATGGGCGTGGTCGAGCTGTCGCCGATCATCAGCGACTCAGCTGAGCCTCGTTACGGGGCCAGCTGCAGCTCGTTACCTCACCCCATAAATACTCACCTGTTTTCTTGTCCTTTGTCAGATCGTTGTGGATGTTGCCCGTGCTGTCCTTTCTCTGTTCCAGTTCCCGTGTCTTCGCCGTTGCCGTCTGGTGTTCCTGTCGTTGTCCCGCGTTGGATGTTTTTGTGTTCCTCGTCTGCTCGGATTATTCACCACTCGCACGGACCCGACTCTTCACCTCTCCACCATCCAGCCTGGCCCATCCGGTTCCTGCGTCACTCAGCCCTGATACATCTCTGTCTGTGTTTCCGTCTGACTTCAATAAACTGTCTCATTTCACCCGCAACTGCTTCCTCTTCATTACACCATGACACTTAAATTCTAAATGATTTAATCAAAGAGATAATCATTCAAGTCAGTGGTTCTCAAAGTGCGGTACGAGTATCACTAGTAGTACTCAGGAGGAATCACTAAATGAAATATAAATTAATATTAAAACACAATGCATTTTACTTTAATCTTTATTTGAGTAAAGGGTTTTTTTTTTTTTTTTTTAACTGTACAGTACAGTTTTTATTTAACTTTTAGTTACAACACATTTTAATTTAATCATTAAGTTTTTTATTTACCTGTATGTACACACAGTGTAGTGCTAATGTTCAAACTGTGTATTTGCAATGTAACCATATGATAACCTGTGTTAACTCTTCTTCAACTCTTCTCAAGCTTCATAACATATAATCATCCCATGGAATTAACAACTAGAATTGTGTAGAATTGTGTAGAATTGTGCAAGTTTGAAACTTGAGACGTCCCACATAAAAGGCTGATCTACAGGGGACAGATTTGGCATTCTGCAGGCATTTTGCTCATCCTTAAGTTTTGATCTTTCATATGCACTTTTTACTTCACTTACTTCATATTGTAATAATAATCAATATTATTCTAATAATGATCAGGCAAGTTTAATATATGATGGTGGTCCAACGGTGAGCCTGAAGTGGTGGTCCGATATCTGGAAATCTGATCTTACTATCTGGGCTTTTGTTTACAGTTTGTTCCCTACCGCTTTGAAAATCTCTCCTGCGCCTCTGTTTCATATAATCTAACTGAGCCTCCCTAGACTCTCAAACTATTTTTAAGCTTTTTTTCCCGTCAGTTACATCATTTGTAATTCTAGTTCTAGTTCTTTTATTTATAAAGCACATTTAAAACTGTCACAAGACTGACCAAAGTGCTGTACAACATAACAATGATCAAAAGGTAAAACACATTCAAACATCAACTTGTAAAAGCAAAAAACAAGTGAGTTTTCAGAAGAGATTTAAAAACCGATAGAGATGGAGCAGCTCTGAGGTGTGCTGGCAGGCTGTTCCACAATCTAGGGCCCATCACCAAAAAAAGCGCCATCTCCTCTGCGTTTCAACCTTGTGCAAGGAACCATAAGTAGGTTTTGATTATCAGATCTTCAGTCTCTGGTTGGGTTATAAGTATGCAGCAATTCTGATAAGTAATGTAGGGCAAGGCTGTGTAGGCATTTGTAAACAAATAGGAGAATTTTAAAATTTACTCTAAAATGAACCAGGAAAAGAGGTGGCAGGGTCATATTTGCAGCCTTTCTTAAGAAATTCTGCTGCTGCATTTTGGACCAGTTATAAACGAGTGACCTGGGACTTTGAGATCCCACAATACAAAGAGTTACAATAGTCCAATTGAGAGGTAATAAATGCCTTCTCAAGAGGTTTTTCAGGCAGAAAGTGTTTTATTTTAGAAAGTAAGCAGAGCTGAAAAAATCTAGAATCAACAACTGAGGAAACGCGTTTATCTAGAGTGAGCTGATTATCCAAAAGAACACCAAGGTTCCTAACACACTTTGATTTAAAGAATGACAGGCTATCCAGGGTCAAGTTGTTAAATTTGAAATTGTCAGATGGGCCAAAGACAATAACCTCAGTTTTTGAGTCATTTAAGGTTACTAGCCAACCAATGCTTTATCTCATCAAGACAAATAAAGATTGAATAGCTGAGGGATTGTTTATTTTCATAGGCAGACAGATTTGGGTATCATCAGCAGAAAAGTGAAAAGATACACCATGCCTTCTCAGAATCGAACCTAAGGGAAGCATGTATAGTGAGAAGAGCAGAGGTGCTAGGATAGATCCCTGGGGAAGTCCAGATTCGAGGTGAGCAGCAGAGGAAGTAAAGTTGCCAATTCTGACTGAAAAATATTGCTTTGTTAAATAAGATTTAAACCAATTGAAGACTGAGCCTTTTGGCCCCAAAAAAGATTCTAATCTAGACAGGAGCAACTGATGGTCAATAGTATCAAAGGCAGCAGTCAGGTCTAAAAGAATTAAAATCACAGTCACCTGAATCGGTAGCAACTAATATATCATTTAACACTCTCAGCAGAGGTGACTCAGTGCTATGAAAAGGCTTGAAACCAGACTGAAAAATTTCTGAGATATGGTTTGTACTTAGAAAAGATTGTAGTTGACACAACACAATATTTTCTAGTACCTTAGAAATAAAAGTGACCACGGAAATAGACATGTCTGATTTACACAGCTACCGACCTAAGGAAGGCTTCTTGAGCAAAGGAGTAACAGAGGCCAATTTCAGGCATGCAGGAACAGAACCAGTTGATAAACATTTGTTCAGTTGGTGTTCATTTGTTCATGATAATTTCAGTGAAGGACTGTAAAGAAATGGGATCAAAAGTCTCCCATAAAGCTAATGGCTGGGAAACAACAGCAGGGTCAAGGTCATTATAAATGCTTAACACTTGAGGCCTTAATGTTTCAATTTTATCAGTAAAGAAGCTCCAGAAGCTTTCACATAGTTCATTTGAGGGATTTGGTATACAATTGACAGATGGATTTAGGACAGCATTTATAACAGAAAACAAAACCTTAGGCATATTTTGATTGTTTAAAATTAGACTACAGAAGTATGCAGCTTTTGCAGACTTATATAGCAGCAGTCTGGTAGGTCAGAAGAGAAGATTTATACACCTCAAATGAAGACTGAAGTCTGTCCTTTTTACATTTTCACTCTGCTTTTCTACAGGCTTGTCTTACTGAGCGAATTTCGGAAGTTGACCACCGTTCAGATTTGGATTTTGGTTTAAAAACTTTCAAAGGAGCAGTCACATTTAAAATGTCCAGCCATGCATTATTTAGCAGCTCAAGGTGTTGCTCGACGTTTAAATCGGAAAGTGATGAGTCCAAAGACAACTGTGAGCTCAGTTCATTAAAAAGCACATTAAAATTCAAGTGAAACTGAGAGGAATAAGACCGAGGCAGCCTATCAACATCACCGGATGGAGAAGGTAGATTTGGCAGTGACAATGAGAATAAAATTGGCTTGTGGTCAGAGATCATTGTATCAGAAATTTCAAGCTCAGAAATAGAAAGCCCATAAGTGAGCACTAGGTCCGGAGTGCGCCCTTGTAGATGGGTGGGCTCATTCATCCACTGCGTTAGGATTCCGTAAGACTTAAAAACTCCTTTGAGAGGGAGTTTGATGGGCAACAAACATGAACATTAAAATCATTAAAAACATGAACATTAAGACAAATGCCACTGTCTTATTCATTTTAGTTAATAAACATTATATAAGCTAGTTTGTCATTTAATGTACTGTTTTAGTGTTGTTGTGCTTTTCATTAATAATAACAATGAATCCATCTTTCAGGCATTTGTTTTAGTCTTAAAAAATGAAAGGTGTATAGATGATAGCATAACAGACAATCATCATTTCTTTTAAAACGTGACACCAAGATCGTGAAAGTGAAAGCGTCCGAAGCCCGGCTTATAACGCAGCAAATGAGGAGCTCCCGTTCACAAAAGTCAAATCACAAATTATACTGATGAAAAAGAACAGGTTGAATGTTAATCCCTAAACTATGACAGAAATTGAGTAGTTAAGAAAAATAACCATTGTTTTATAGTACAACTGTAAAATTTCACTACTTTTTAATTTGTTCATTTACAAACGTAAAAGAGTATATGAAATATGTGACCCTGGACCACAAAACCAGTCATGAGATTATCATCTGAAAGCTGAATAATAATCTTTCCATTGATGTATGGTTTGTTAGGATAGGACAATATTTGAAAATCTGGAATCTGAGGGTGCAAAGAAATCAAAATATTGAGAAAATCGCCTTTAAAGTTGTTCAAATGAAGTTCTTAGCAATGCATATTACTAATCAAAAATTAAGTTTTGATATATTTACAGTAGAAAATTTACAAAATATCTTCATGGAGCATGATCTTAATATCCTAATAATTTTTGGCATAAAAGAAAAATAGATAATTTTGACCCATACAATGTATTGTTGGCTATTGCTACAAATATACCCCAGCGACTTAAGACTGGTTTTGTGCTCCAGGGTCACATATGTCCATAAAAACTCAAAACATGCTACTCTGGTGCAGATATGAACTGTAATACGCACTGCGAGTGTTGATAAACTCATCGCGGTGTTCAGCGCAGAAAATGCTCTCTTGATCCTTCCGTGTGTGTAGGAGAGAGCAGAGCACAGCCCAACACTTTTTTAGCAATGCATAAGAAGCGAAGCAGAACTTTCTAAACTGCTTGGAGATTAAAATAACAACAGATGAGTCTCGTTTTACAGTTTTTCTCAATTGCTAAAACACTATAACCAGGCTTTTGAGCTAAAATTTCAAAACCATCACTCCATTTTTCAAAAAGCACACCCATTTCCCTGAACTATAAACACTATTCCCTGCTTTGACACATGAGTCAGATTTGGTGAACTGTTACTGCAAAAC
>JAFVLL020004442.1:0-33185 GCA_021397915.2 Tor tambroides | reverse complement strand
TAAACATTAAGATTTGTACTCATGGAAATTACTAAAGTAGTCAAACCTGTTCATTAGAAGGGGGCAACCCAATACTTTTGGCAATATAGTGTATATGTGTACTGTATAATAAACCTAGATAGTTTGGCTGTGATTGTCTCTGTAATTACTTGTCACTGTAAACGTCACTTCGCACGTCACTTCACACTTTGTTCTGAAACAACGTTATAAGTTCAGCTTTAGATCAGCAGATCTGAGTGCAGATTCTGATGATTTAATCGTGGGCTCATATCGGCCTGATATGCCCCTGATGGTCTGAGTGCAGCGCTTTGTGATTGAGTCGGTGTGTAATTTGGCTGCAATCATGCCACTTTATCTCCAATCAGGATGCATCTCCGGCTTATATGCTTTCAGACGGCAAAGAGATTGAATTACCCAGCATTCCTTCCATCAAAAAATTGTGGTGCTCACATTTGCTACTCCATTTCTCCGCCTGCCACATCCTAAACCTGCATTCCAGCTCTCCGCAGATAATAGCCTAATTGGATTGTAATTCTCATCTCTGATCTAACACCGTAACATTGTCACATGAGCTGTGGAGATTTGCACCAGGTGCTGTGGGCTCTGGGAACCCTTGAATGAGAGGTATTGTTATAGATGTTTGTTTGTTTACTTAATTACCTGTTTATGCAGTGTGTTTTTATTGAATTTATTTTGCTTCTGAGGCTGTTCAATTGGACCTTGCCCTCCTCTGTGATTCAGAGCGGTCATCAAGCAGCAGTAATTATTGCATTCCATCAGCACCGGCCATCCACGGCTATGAACTGCTGCTAGAGTTTATGACTGCGCTCAGCGCAAATCACCTTTGCTCGCTAAAATGAATTGACTAAATTCTAATTGTTATGAAGCCAGACAGTGAAAGTCCCTTATGATCTGCAGGCCAGCGAAACCGTATTGATCCACGAGAGGGAAAGAGTGATTGAGATGGAGGTTTGCGTTGTAAACCGAAAGGCAGAAGTCGGAGATAATGTGGCACACAGGCCAGATGGTCTTTGTAAGCACAAATTCTGTGTTCGAATCGATGTTTCCTTCTGAAGGTTTTATGAACGGAAGTCTTGGTGCCTTGTGCTGAAACTCATTTCGTGAATTCAGTGTGAAGAAATAAAATCAAAAGGAATCAGCATCACCTCATGTAGCCCACGCCTTATTTCTTAGATGTGTTTGGTCTTTAATACTCCTTAACCTCTAAAAAAAGTGCTGTGTAAATTATTAATATTAAATTAATATTAAACATACTAAGTGCTATCTAAATTATTAAAGGAAAAGTTTCAATCCCATATGGCTTTATTTCTTCCTTGAAGCACAAAGGTAAGTTTATCCTGGCTTCTCTTTTCCATATAATGAGAAATGTTGGATCTGTCAAGGTCCAAAATGACAAAAGTAGCAGCATAGAGGTATCATAATGCCTATTCACTTCAGTTATATGGAAAAGAGCAGCCGGGATGGTTTTCAGCATCTGAAAGTAAGTCATATGATGAGAGATTTTTCATTTTGTGTGAACTATCCATTTTTGTTTCCTCATAAAAGTGGACTACTTTACTATAAAATATCAAAAAGCACAGTGTAAAATGAGTAGTATGTCTTAAACAACATAAAGCAGTAGGCAAAAATATTCTGATAACATATTGTTTTCAAGACACTTTAGGGCAGTTTTGGGCACAGTAATGCTTTCTGTTCTCAGCATTAGTATCGTTAAAGTTGCTGAGAAAAGGAAGTAGCAACGGCTCTTTTCTTCCTTGTTAAGACGTACATCTAAGTGTAACAGATTCTCAAAAAAGAAAAAATGTAGTGTGGGGTTCTGTCTGTTGGCTGTTGATTGGATTTTGAGAAATGGGTGTTGCATTTTGATTAAATATTATGATGTCCAAACAAAATGTACAAAAAAATAAAACTTACATGGATAAATCATTCACAATAAGATCTGTCACATGCATTTGAAAAAATATTAAGCAGCACAACTATTTTCAGCATTGATGATAATAATAAATGTTTCTTGAGCAGCAAATCAACATATTAAAATGATTTCTGAAGTATCATGTGACACTGAAGACTGATGAAAATTCAGCTTTGATAACAGCAAAAAATTACATTTTAACATTAAATATAGACAACAATTATTTTAGATTATAGTAGTATTTCACAATATTGCTGTTTGTACTGCTTTTCTGATCAAATAAATGCAGCTGTGTGTGTGTGTGTTGATGTTACATTATTTTGAGTTATGCACATTCTTAAATTTGTGATGTAAAACAAACAAGATGTACTTTTTGGTGTTAATTCAATGCCAGATAGGCTACCATCATACTGAAGTACTGAAAAGGAGGAAAAAATAATGCCTCGTCTTTTTATGTACAACATTTTTCTTGCAAAACAAAATCTGCCATTTTTTTTTTAATACTTGCACTGAGGATAAGCTTAATGGCTTTTTGTGATGAAAATGTCTTTAAGTGCCTCTCTTTTTCCTCTTCTGGCTTATTCTGTAATCTGCGTTGGCGTTGTGACCGCTTGAGCATTTGATGACTTTAACATCAGACTCTTACAACTCTGTGTTTGAAATATAAGGTCTTATTATTGCAATAACTTATGAATGTATCTTCAGCTGCCATACCTCCGCCTTCAGCTGAGAGCTGACAGGATGCAGAAGCATTTCCAAGCACAGCAGAGAAATCCTGTACTGTTTCCTGCATTGTTTGATGTCAATGATCATATGCCCTTCTCAATCCCACACCGCACCAGGATATATCATATAACATCTGGATAGAGCTTTATACCTTGACAGTGACATACATTTGTTTTGTTTCCCCCCACAGACTGCAGAACAGCTACACGGCGTCTCAGAGAGCTAATCAAGACCTGGAGGAGAAACTTCACGCCCTGGTAACCTTTACACCCCACTTCACTTTCCCTTCCAGAGTCCTTTATCTTAAACCCTGATGCCTTTAATTGCTGTTTAATTGTTCCGTGTGCACTAACGACACCACTCTCAGTCAGTTTGTCACAAGTGTTATGAACTGTAATTGAGGAACCTTTTGCTTTGCATCATTCTCCTGGGACTAACAACCAAGTAACAGTATTCCTCATGCCACCCATGCATGCTGGAAGTTAATTTTCCACTGGGAAAATTGTTGTTGGAAGACAAGCAACACTGATTGTGTTGCTTTGATTTGCACTTGAGATAAAAATGCCATTATTCTTGCATTGTGTTTTAAATTGTTGCAGTTCTGCTATAAACCAACTGTGAGTTTTGTTTACCCGCCAAGTGTAAAGCCAAATCTGACTCACTTTTGGCTCTTTCTGAATGTTCATTTTGGACCCTGCCTTCATAGATGAGCTGCGATGGGCAAATAATCATGCCATAGACAATCATAGTCACTTCCCACTGCTCTCATCTCACTGCAGTGCAAAACACTGTGTGAGCACAGTCTTTTTGTCATGATTTTCCTAAAAGTTTCAGCTGTTGCAACACACTACTCTACTGAGAACTTTTACAATAAATGTATGGTTTAACAAATAATGCACTGTGCTATACATCCATCAGACAGAATCCAGGATTTTTGCCAACGCTGCTTTTTTCTTCAAGGATTAGTTCACCCAAAAGTGAATGTGAAAAAGTGAGAAATTATTGTTTACTAACTTTTTTGTCATTCCAAACCTGACTACTGTGGAAGACAAAAGAAAATTATGAATAGGTCAACGGATATATTTAACTTTTTCACTCACCAGCCAATTTGGCTACTAAATTTTTAGTTACCGGCCATTCATGACTTCTACTAGCCAAAAAAAAATAAAAAATACCGAAATAAACCAACAGCTTTGCGTTGCAAATCATTTGTGACCCTGGACCACAAAATTGAGATTTATACGATACGTCACGTGAAAGCTGAATAAATAAGCTTTCCATTGATGTATGGTTTGTTAGGATAGGACAATATTTGGCTGAGATACAAGTATTTGAAAATCTGGAATCTGAGGGTGCAAAAAAATCAAAATATTGAGAAAATCTCCTTTAATGTTGTCCAAATGAAGTTCTTAGCAATGCATATTACTAATCAAAAATGAAGTTTTGATACATTTATGGTAAGAAATTTACAAAATATCTTCATGGAACATGATCTTTACTTAATATCCTAATGATTTTTGGCATTAAAAAAATGTATAATTTTGACCCATACAATGTATTTTTGGCTATTGCTACAAATATACCCCAGCGACTTAAGACTGGTTTTGTGGTCCAGGGTCACATTTGAACTTTGTGTCAGTATGTCATAAATAGAACGAGGCATCAGTTTACTGTCGGGGATTTGTTGTGTTGCGCCGCATCCAGTGTTGACAGCATCAGTGATCGTAATGGTTTCTATTGTATTTTGTCACGCGCTCGCATCAGGTGTAGACACGATGTGAGTCTTCAGTTGTTTTTCGACTCTTCTTCATTATTGCTTCAATGCACAGGAAACCAGCACACTGCCACGCGTTATTTGTCAGGTATGTTCAAGTAAGCTAGATATCCGCAGATGCCGCACAATTAGGCTGTATTTAATATATCCTGATGACTCACAAGTTCAGTATATGCGCTAAATCTGCACAGATTTGGATTAAATGAACTTGCCCAAGAAATTAATGAGTAAACATAATTTACAAAAAGTAACCTGCCAAATTGGCAAGTGATTTCACAGCGTTACCGCCACAGCTGATTTTTACCCGCATTTGGCGGGTTGGCGGGTGTCAATTTCAAACCCTGCCCATAACACAATTTAAAGTAACAATGAAATCAAAATGGACTATTCTTATTTTTTTGTATAGAATATTGCAGTTATAAATAATTTATACATGCACATCTTTTTTTTTTTTAATTCACGTTCCCTTGAAACCTTTAATTAGCATTGAGGCAAAGTACTGTCTCTTACCAAATATGCCAAATATTTTTACCAAATATTGGCTGATATATCAGCCTTGGTGATATATCGGTCAACCACTAACTTTGAATAATGTGCTAATCTTTTCAATGCGTTCGACTAGAGGTATAATTTGAATAAGAGCTTGCAAGCTCCGAAAAAGACTCAAAAGGCTATTGAATAGCTTCAAAAAAGTCAAATATACCACTTTTTTGGTATTTGAGCTTGACATACCTGCATTTACATAAATTTAAAAAGGGTGACCAAATTTTTCATGAAAAATTCACCTTTTATGTTGCACAGAAAAGAAAGTCATGCAGGTTTGGAATGACATTTTTGGGTGAACTGTCCCTTTAAGTGCATCAAAGGTTTTCAAGCATTGATGTTAAATGTATTCATTTATTCATGGCATAGGCTATTAAACATTTCTACAGGAAAAGACCCATGATACTTCAGTGTTGTCGTGCTGTCATTCATTTGCCACTCCAGTACTGTTTAAAATTCTGTCACAAGAAATCAAAGCAGATTCTGCTCTCTTTTAAAATGATTGATTTGCCATTGATGTTCTTTCCTTTCACAAAAAAAAAGAAGAAATGCAGAGGGCCCTGAATGACCACTCTGGTTGTGGTCATAATTGTCACAGTTAAGGCCATGCTGATGGATCAGTCAGTCGATTTGGTAGCAGACAGATCTCAGCATGTTTTTTTTTTCATAAAAGCTTTGTTTGGATGAAAATTTAAATTTTAGTGCTCAAACAAAAACAAAGTAATTGTCAGAGAACAATCGAGAGGGAAAAAAATGAACAACATCAAAAGCTAAAGATTTAATAAATGTACAAATTTGTCTCTAAGCCTCTTTTTCTTCACTGAGTATAAAATAATTCCCACTGGATCTTCTAATACATCATCATAACTGTCATAGACTGCAGTCGTCCTCCGACAATGTTATTCAATTAGGATGAATGCGATTTAAAGATTGTTTGAATGCGATTGTGCATCACAGAAACCGTGCGTCCTGTGTTCAGTGTGATGCATTCATTAAAATATCTTTGGAAACTGCTGTTGGTTGTTGTAATAAATTGTTAAAGGATCTCATGTTTTATTAAAGCCAATATGAATCTAAATTTCCCCCGACTCGGCCTTTTTCCAGTTTCGCTCAAATGAAAATTTAATCAAACATGCATCTATAATAAGTTATTTTAGGAATCTTTTATCACTCTTAGGTGGTCTGCAAAATTATCTCTGGAGTAATTTAGCATGACTGGAAAACTTCAGAGCGAGCCGCTGGCTCTTAATCACGTCTGATGACTCCATGCGTGTATAAGGATAGCATTAGCTCTAGATGATTTATGTTCATTTTCAATTAAATCCCAGCGGTGTCTTAGTTCTGCATGGTGAGATCTCATATCCATGACCTCTGCATAAAGCTTTGCCAATCACAGGTGAAACAGGTGGCATTCTGCTCAGTAATCTCTCGTCGTGGACACAGGGATTATCCCGGCCGGCCTGTTCCACCTCGTGAAGGGCCCATCATTTCTTACTGTAGGTGCTCTCAGGACACCAGCTCACTCAGAGTGCTGCTTTAGCCAAATCATCTCCAAATACAATCAAATGCAAAAATCTGTTTTCAGTGTAGATTTACACCAGCATTTCAGAAGAGCGTTATACAACTATATGTTTCTGGTTGCTGTTTTGTTAATACAGCATATTCCACAATGATTGAAAAGCATGACTGAACTTTTGTTCAAATTTAAGTGCACAATTAAATTTTGTTCCTTTTGCAAACACTGCTGCTGTGGAACAATGTGTATTGTAAAAATGGTTATACAGATGAGACAGTGAAACTAAAAATGCTATATTGTGAATATTGCTGAAGGAGTTCCTCTATATTCACAATACACCAGATATACCGTTGTTATATAGAATTTTTAATAATGTAAATGATACTTTTATTTATTTTTTCAGTTTTCATTTTAGTTTTAGTTTTTGTGATTTTTTTTTTTTTGTAGTTATTTGTTTTTAGACTTATTTCATGTTTAGTATTAGTCATTTTAGTAATTTTATATAAACCTGTTTAATTCAGTTAGTTAGCAAGACAACCTTGTTAATTTTCCTTTAAGTTTGTTTTTCATCTAGTGTGTTTATATTTTATGTTGCCTTGAGAAAGTCAGTCTATCTATCTATCTATCTATCTATCTATCTATCTATCTATCTATCTGTCTGTCTGTCTGTCTGTCTGTCTGTCTGTCTACACTACTGGTCAAAAGTTTGGGATCAGAATAAATTTTATTGTTTTTTAAAGGAGTTTCTTATGCTCATCAAGGCTGCATTTATTTGATCAAAAATACAGGACGAAATGTAATATTGTGAATTATTATTATGATGTAAAATAACATTTTTATATTTTAATATACATTAAAATCTAATTTATTTCTGTGATGCAAAGTTGAATTTTCAGCGTCATTACTCCAGTCTTCAGTGTCACATGATCCTTCAGAAATCATTCTAATATGCTGATTTATTATCAGTGTTGAAACTGTTGTGCTGCTTAATATTTTTTTGGAACCTGTGATACTTTTTTCGGGATTCTTTGATGAATAAAAAGTTAAAAAGAAGAGCATTTATTTAAAATAGAAATCTTTTCTAACAATATACACTACCGTTCAAAAGTTTGGGGTCAGTGGTCGTGGCGGCGGTGTGGCAACAATATATAGTGATATTCTCAATGTTACTCAGAAAACAGGATACAGGAGGTTTAACTCATTCGAACTACTTCTGCTTAATGTTACACTGTTAGATATGCAAAAGAAACCTCTATCTTTGCTCTGGCTACTGTGGATAGACCGCCAGGGCCATATACAGATTTCCTAAAAAGAATCTTCGCAGATTTCCTATCTATTGGTTAGGTGTTGATAAACACAATTGTCGGAGATTTTAACATTCACGTTGATAATACAAATGATGCATTAGACTGCGTTTACTGACCTAATAAACTCTTTGGAGTCATAAAAACGCCACTGGGCCCACTCATCGCTTTAATCATACTAGACATTTGTACGATGGAATTGATCTTACTGATATAGATATCGTACCTCAAAGTGATGATGTTACTGATCATTTCCTTGTATCGTGCATGATGCATATTATTGATATCAATTATATGGCTCCGCGTTATCGTCCGGGCAGAACTATTGTTCCAGACACCAAAGACAGATTCACAAATAACCTGCCTGATTTATCTCAGCTGCTCTGTGTACCCATAAATACACATGAACTAGATGAAATGACTAGCAACATGGGCACTATCTTCTCTAATACATTAGAAGTTGTTGCCCCCCTCAAATTGAAAAAGGTTAGAGAAAAACGTACTGCGCCATGGTACAACAGTTATACCCATTCTCTCAAGAAAGAAACTCGTAATCTTGAGCGCAAATGGAGAAAAACTAACTTGGAAGTAGAATTATGGAAAAAACAGTATGTCCAGCTATAGACAGGATCTAAAAGCTGCCAGGTCAGAGCATATCAGCAAACTCATAGAAAATAACCAAAACAATCCAAGGTTTTTATTTAGCACAGTGGCTAGATTAACAAATAAACAGACACCACCCGATCTAGATATTCCTCATGCTTAATAGTAATGACTTATGAATTTCTACTGACAAAATAGATAACATCAGAAATACACAATAAATGTATATCTACTGCATCTAGTATTTCTCATTTCATTCATCGACCTAAAGAAACTGTGTGCTTTACAAATCATAGAGAAGAAGAGGCTAAATAACTGTTGTTGCATCTAACCAACAGGGCTGATGTCATTAGATCCACCTGTCTTAAATCACTGTGAAAGAGGTTGTTAATGGAAAAGGCGGATCCGGGTCAATATTATTAACTCATCGTTATCTTTTAGCTATCGTCTGAAACCGCCTCTGCTTATGTGTTATTAAGCCTCTATTAAGAAAACGACAACTAGATTCTAACAACTGGCAAATTACAGACCCATTTCAAATTCCTCCATTTATGTCTAAAATTTTAGAAAAAGTTGCATCTGCTCTCAATTGTGCACCTTCTTGCAAAAAATGATCTCTACAATTCCCAGTCAGGTTTTAGTTCTACCATACAGCACAGAAACTGTATCATAAATAGACTGCTTCCAGCCAATCATGGCTTGTATCCACGTTGAAGCATTTGATCTTAGTGCTGCGTCATACACTATATTCACATATACCTAGATCAATGTTGAATTATACTTGCATTTATGGGCAGGCTTTAAGATGGTTTAGATCTCTACCTGTCCGATTCTACCACTTTGTTCATTTAGTTAAGTTTACCCACGATCATCAAAGTATGGAGTACCACAAGGATCTGTCTTAGGTCCTCTTAGGTTATTTAACATACATGTTGCCTCTCGGTAATATTATAGAAAAATATTGTGGACACTTACTGTTATGTTGATGATACTCAACTATATATCTCACAAGACCTAGATGAACTCTCTAAATATCTAAGCCAATAGATTGTGTGGGGCAATGTGGAAGATTGGATAACATTGTACTTCTCCTATTAAATTCAGATAAGACAGAGATATTACTTATTGGACCAAAAACAGTACACAGAATCTCTCGGATTACAATTTGCAACTAGACGACAATTGTTACGCTCCCTAAAGTCAAAATCTGGGTGTCATATTAGACAGCAACTTATCCTTTGAATCATATTTCTGTATGTTACAAAAACAGCATTCTTCCATCTCAGAAGACACAAGCTCCCAAATAAAGGCCTGGGCTTCTGATGCAGAAAAGTTAGTTCATGCATTCATGACCTCTGGTGACTGGATATTGCAGCTGCATCACAGCTGGCTGGTCCTAAAATCTTCAATAAAATGTTGCCAGATAGTTCTAGCAATGCAGCTAGAGTCACTAGGTCAAGAAAATATGATCATATTACCCCACTTCACGGCCCTGCACTATTACCTATTCAGTTCCGCAGAATACAAAATATATTATTACTTGCCTATATGTCTAAATGAGCTAACTCTTCAGACCTAACTAGTCTTCTACCACGCTGATAATCCAAACCTGGCCCTAAGGTCACAAATGGACTCTGGTAGTACCTAGGATAAGAAGTCCACTAAAGGAGGCAGAGTTTTTCATATCGGCTCCCAAACTCTGGAATACCTTCCTGATAATCGCTCGGGGTTCAGACACACTCTCTCTGTTTAAATCTAGATTAAAGACATCTCTTTAGCCAAGCATTCACATAATGCATCTGTGACTCCAATGCAGCACTGACTGTTGTGGTATTATTAATATTTTAGCTTCAGTTAATAACACAAATGTTTTGATGCACTTTAGTGGCCACGTTTAATTGAGAGCTTTCTTATTTTCTGCCAGTTGGATGCACTGTGTCCTGCAGTAACCAGGTGGGAATACAGGCTCCAGTCTGGATCCAACCCTTAAATGATCTGAGATGACCGAACACCGAGGAAGATAATGCCAACCCCTCAGAGGACGCTCAGACAACACATGAATTACCAAATACCAGAAATACCATAAGTTAAATATATTAAGGTTCTACAATATATAAATATATTGTGGAAACTTAAATTCCTGTAGAGCTGCTTTGCAACGATTTGTATCGTAAAAAGCGCTATACAAATAAACTTGAATTGAATTGAATTGAATTAAATTTTTATTCTTTCTTTTTTTGAAATAAATTAAACTTTTATTCAGCAAGGATGTGTTAAATTGATAAGAAGTGATAGCAAAGATTTATATTGTTAGAAAAGATTTATATTTGGAATAAATGTTGTTCTTTTTAACTTTTTATTCATCAAAGAATCCTGAAAAAATATCACAGTTTCCAAAAAATATTTGGCAGCACAACTGTTGCCAGCATTGATAATTCTAATAATAAATCAGCATATTAGAAGGATTTTTGAAGGATCATGTGACACTTTAGACTGGAGTAATGGCTGATGGAAATTCAGCTTTGCATCACAGAAATAAATTATATTTTAAAGTATATTAAAATAGAAACCATTATTTTATATTGTTATAACATTTTGCAAGATTACCGTTTTTTTCTGTATTTTTGCTCAAATAAGAAATAAGAAAAATAAGAAACTTCTTTAAAAAACATTACAAGTCTTACAGATCTAAAACTTTTGACTGGTAGTCTATCTATCTATCTATCTATCTATCTATCTTCAAAATCAAAATGATAAAATATCTACTCTATTCTAAACTACTGGTCAGTCTTTATCAAGCCAACATCAACGTTTGTCTTGACAAACTTTTCTATCTAGTTTTATTTCAGCCTTACTTCACTTACCAAAAACAATTTTTATGATATAAAGTGGTGATCCAGAAGTGTACAAATATACTGTGTCTTTCTCATGACTAGTTTCTATCTTTCTGTCCTCTTTCTTTCTTGTCTGTACTTGTCTTTTCAAGTTCTCATTTTATACTTGCAGACATACAGGTTAATGAAAATATAAAAATAAGCTCAAAATTAAATCTTTCTCTTCCTTTCTTTCTTCTCCCTTTCCTCTCCCCTCATGCTGCCCTTGTGACTTTGGGTATTTTACCATCTTCATCGTCATCATCATCTTCGTCATCATCAGGCTGCCATCAGTCAAACTTGGGTCTACACAGTTGCGTTCTCATTCTCTTTCTATTTATCCATTTCCTTCTGTCTGTCTCTGCTCTCCCAATAAGTATCACTGTGGGTATCATTCACATGAGTCACTGCATCTCCTTCCTGTCTCCTCTCCTCTCTTCCTGCAGTAGATGGCTGGATATAGCTGTGACCATGCCCGTGTCTGTGCATGTGGACAGAGGGATTCTGGGATAGATATCATGCAATAGATTGCAGTCCAAATGTTTAACACAGTGGTTAAAATGCAAGCGCAACTTTGCAAACACTGTAAGAAAAGAATATATTCATGAGTATGAGTGAATTAAAAGTAATATTTTTACAGCATTTAGGGTCACTGCAAGATAGAAACACTATTTGTAGGGCCATTCTGTGTAAAATTGAGCAACAAAATCACTTCTGTTAGGCCATTCGTAAAGTGTTCGTACGCACTACACTAGTGTTTGGCGATATGGTCATTTTTCATATCGTCGTATCGCCATCCTGTGAGATCGCCGATACACAATATTATCGTCCATGGGTGGGTGGGGGCAAGAGAAGAGGGTCTCTGTATTTGTCATAGGCTATTTCATAAATATTTGATGATTTTAAACCGCGCGTGCGTGAGAGAGAGAGCCTGGAAGCACCAATAACCGAAATAATATACTTTCAAACATACTGAGAAACTACCATGTTAAATATAAAAATATTTAAAACAGCTAATTCTTGTAGCTATTCGGATACAGCAGTCATACATCGCTATTAGGACCGCGCGTCCTACTGTGACACGTTTGCCACATCGGCGCGGAAATAAAGTTAAATTAAACGGATACAGCACTCCGGACCACGCGCCCCATGATGAGCCCTGTTTTAGACTGATAACTTATTAACTGCATATTTTTTATATAATAACGATGATGAAGAATAAGCATCAATGTTTTTTGTTAATGTGCTGTAAAGAAAACGAAATGCTGGTGACGATGCACTTTCGTCATGTTCATAGCTGTTCAAGAAAAGATGTCTAAAAGATGTCTCTTTTAGCACTCTTGACATAATTTGTAAATAAAGGTTTATCACCCTGCAGTTCAATTTTGATGTGGGCTTAGTTTTAGAGTCCGTTTTTAAAACATTTCAAACGACGAAATCCTCATTTGCGCGCGCGCGAAGTGCGGCGCTGAGGTGAAATAGCGGGGCAATTTGATAATAATAGCCCAATAATAATAGGCCGCCTAATAATAATAATAATAATAATAATAATAACAGTTTTATACATTAATAGGAGAATGAGCCTAATCGTCTTGACTATTGACAAAGACATCTGCTATCGTCGATATCTCTGACTATCGTCGATACACGATACTATCATCTATCGGCCCTACACTACACTACCCATAATTCTGAAGAGAGATCAACCAATCATGGCAAAGCTCATCAGTCAGACCGCCCACATTCATTTAAAGAACCCAAACCATCCGGCTCTGGGTTGAATCACAACTTTTGCAATATGAAATCTGTTTTAGTTTCTCCCAAATTCAATGTTTTCTATGTTAATTTTTCTGGACTCCGAATTAATGGTTTAAATTTCAATAATCAAAAATTTAGAATCAATGTATTTCATAAAACTTAAATTAACAATTTAATAATTTGATTTCATTTTTATTATTTTATGTAGTTTATTATTTTTTATTTGTTTTTGTTTATTTGTTGTCTGTTTAAATTTTTCAGGATTCATGATTTAATGCAAATGTGTTATAAAAATGGTGGTAATCAAATGAAGGCTTAAATCATTAACAATTTAATCTTTTAAAATGTAATCAAATGAAAATTTTACCATTCCTTTTATTTATTTTGGCAAACAAAGTGCTATTGCTATTAAAATTTAAAAATTGAAGAAAAATGTTTAAATATTTATCTTTTAATATTATTGTTTACATTATTATTATTATTATTATTATTATTATTATTGTTAGACTGTATTATTCTGTCACAGTTTCTTCAAATAAAACATTTTTTATTTTGACAGATTGTTGTGAAGCCGTGAAGAAATATAAAACTATTGATTATGTTTGGGAACAATTAAAACATTGTTTAAAAACAATATACAAGAACAATGTTTATTGCAAAATACTCAAACATAAAAAAAATTGAGTATAGAGAGGTTGGATTTTCAGGTCTTTATGGAAGTGTACAGTGAATGTTGAGCTTTGCCATGATTGGTTGATTTCTCTTTAGGATTATGGGTAGTGTAGTACTTCATGGAGAATTGTGTAATTACACATGTTAGGACTTTCTTTAAACATTTACTGCTAATTTTTTTCTTTATGTTTTGCTTGCATAAATGGGCTGTCAGCAGAAGCTTTTGTTGTTGTTAATTAACAGTATTCAACATAACAGTGCCTTAATGGCTACAAATGATCATTTTGCAGCTATGTTTGTCAAAATAACATTATGATCTAAAAAAAAACTGGAAGTATTTGTATAGGTTGCACTAATTAGGCACACATTATATTATACGGGCATGTATTTCCTAAATAAAGGATGTATTCATAGTCAATTATGAAATCTTTTAGAGTAGCACTAAGGTGCAGACACTCAGGCATTTTGACCACTTGACTACAACTTTGGATGGTGTGAATGCAGCTGATAAACTGATAAAAACAGTTCTTTTCTATCCCTCCTTTCTATCCCTGTTTCCATCAGATGTGATGTGCATTATACTGGCTGTTGCATTGCCGTTGTTACATGTGGACTCTGCATTGTGTTGAAAAGCTCCCCCCCCCCCCTTAACTCTCTTTTATTGGTCCACATTGTCCACTTCAGTCAAACAGTGACTATAAAGATAATTGCTTTGTTATGGACATGCCAAGCTCCAGATTAAGGGTCACAGTTTCTGTCTACTTTTTCTCAGTGTCTCTCTTTGTATCTCTCTGTCTCCACTTAAACCAAGAGCCGGCAGGGCTGAAGTGCGTCTTAAGTAGCAAAGCTTCTGTTAAGTATGTTCTCTTTAAAGTTCTATCAAGAGTCTTTTTAGTACAAAGACATTTCGGACTTTGCCATCACGGCAGGAGTGAAGTGTCTTCAGACAGCACTCTCACTCCTCAATTAGAAAAACACTGAACTCAGACAGGAAGTCAGACAGAAGACATTTTCAGCGTATAGACGTAGCTGGAGTGGTAATTGTCTGTAATCTCAGCCTCAGTCGGACTGCCCACATTCACTGGCTGTCTGATGCTTTTATTCTTTCCATGAAACACAAAGGACAAGTTTTTGGAGAATCTTCAACAATGGCTCATACTGACCACGACTGAGGACAAAAAAAAAAGTAAAAGTAGCATAAAAATATCCTATTTGACATGTGAACTCTGTTCCAAGTCTTCTGAAGGAATATGATGTTGCTGTATAAGAAAACTAACTGAAGTTCTTCATTATTCATATACACTGTTCCAGTTCAGAGAGAGATCGTGAGTGAATAACTATAATTTCTAAATGTTTTCAAAGCTACTTTGACATACACTATGCATTAAACTCATCAAAAGTGACATTTGTAATGTTACAAAGTAATATCTATTTCAAATGCTGTTCTTAAATCATTTTTCTTAAAAAAATGTATCACGGTTTCCAAAAAAAATATTAAGCAGCACCACTATTTTCGTCTGATAATAATCAGAAATGTTTCTTAAGCAGCAAATCAGCATATTAGAGTGATTTCTGAAGGATCATGTGACACTCAAGACTGGCGTGATTATGCCGAAAATTTAGCTTTGCATCACAGGAATAAATTGCAGTTTAAAATTCAGATTTTCTATTCAGGTAGAAAACAAAGTAATTTAATATTGTAAAAATAAAGAACAAAACTTCTAACCAACCCCAAACTTTTGAATGGTAGTCTATATGGACTTCCTGTTTAATAAAATAAAATAAAGTTTAAGTTTGAAAACCCAAGAGGGTAAAGTTGGTTTATCAAAGACAGACCTAACTGGACAGAAATATTGGAGATATAGAGAACGAGACACGTCAAGAGAAAGTGATGCTTATCTGCAATGAGATTCAGTCAATATGTTTCCTTACCTCCTTTATTTGTTTTCCCCATGGGCTGTGCCTCAGCCACATTCCCAAGCTCTTTGAATGACTTTTTCTTTGCAGCTGGTGCCATGTCAGCAATGAGATTAAGACTGAAGGAAAACATGTTTTTGTGTGTTTGTTTTTCCCCCAAACCAAAAATGGCTACTGGTGTTCTTTGTATTAAAAGAGAGAAGTTGAACCTCATCTGAGACCTTTTACGTTAAAAATTTACATGAATGTCCTTTTTCTCCTTACAGCTCCGTAAAGTGGAAAGAGACAAGAAAACCATGGATCAAGAGATAGTGGAGCTCACGAATAAACTTGTGGATGCCAAAAACACTATCGACAAGCTGGAGGAACTGAATGTACGTGCGATATCAGAGCTTTGTGTGTGTTTGTGTTTGAGGCACATTTTGGACTTGAGATGTCAGAGCTGCAGTGTTGCTGGGATTGATAACTACTGGTGCTGAAAATTGAAAGTTGCATGAGGAGGATCTGTGCTGAGATTTCACACAAGTCTACTGTCAGTTTCCAGAAATGATGTCTGGCTTTCGGAGCTTTACTGGGAAACACGGGAAAGTCTCCTTATTCGTTTCTTTCTCATTTTAAGATTCAAACTTGAATCAACTGCACATACACAACACCATTCAACATGCACTTCCCACAAGGCTAGCATTTTTAGATTAAAAAACAGCCTGTTTTTAAATGACTTTTAAATGATCTGGTTGCATGAGGAAGCCCTTCATTTATAATGAGAGATTTGATTCACAATATATAAACACCGTATACTTCCCTTCAAATTCGCTCCGCACACAGGACTGTAAATTAACCGACAGATTGGTATTCTGACAATGTTTTTTTTTTTAATGATTTTAAGTAACTCCACAAGGAATAACAAAGCACCAGAATGCAGGTCGTTCTGAAATGTGCCTTTATTACACCACATGTATGAAACGGTGCCACAGGGAACTAATTATAGTACTGGAGAAACTGATAGCCGTCTGTTCGCGGTGTTTAAACAGAACGCTTCATCTCCTTAGACAGATAGAGCACACATCAATCATAGCTCCTTCCTCTGAGGCTAATGTTAGGAGAATTTTTTTTCCCTTTATGGGTTTTTAGTTATGAATCCTGAAGACTGCTACCCTGGGTGCCTTTTTCCTTGTTTTACTTCTAAAGTGTCAGTCAAAGGTTTGGACAGAACTACTCATACTTTAAGATTGTTATTACTTTGTATTTTTCTACATATTAGAGCAGTGGTTCTCAATCAGGGGTCCAGAGCCCACTAGGGGTCTCTGCAAACTTTCAAGGGGACTTCTAACGATTTAAAATAAGTACCAAATAAGTAAAAAATAATGTAATTCACCCCTCAGCAACTGTTTGTTTCCTTTAAAGAACCAGGGTTCCCACAGTCTTTGAAAACCTAAATATATTAAAATGTATTTTAGAAGTGGGGATTTTTTATTTAATTATTTATTTAAGAAAGACCTGGAAAAGTAATGTAAAATAATAGAATCCTAAAATGTCTTTTCTTTTTTTTTAAACAATGAATCTATATTTTACTAGTTATGCCTACTAGTCAAATGTCTATGATTTCATTAGATAGAAATTGTAAGTAAAAATATTTTTTAAAATCTTTATGCAATTATTCTCACTCTGAAGAATATTAAGCTCCTAAAATTTCTGGAATATTTTATGTATATTTATTTATTTATTTACTAGTGGTCATGATTTAATTTAGCATTTTCTGTATTTCATTAGTTTTGAATATTTCTCATGGACTTTTAATCATTTTTGACTTTTTAGTGTGAGTTAAATCTCTTTTTTGGCGCATTTTACCTGTAAAAGAAAACCTGTTAAAAATTATGCACACCATTTTTTTTATGTAGACAAAAATTGGACATTATAACGTAAAAGTTATGAGTTCACATGCATTTGAAAAAATGTTCATAAGCACAATTTATATTCATTTACAAAACTAATTTCAAACTATAAGGCTTTAACTCAGCAGACTGTGAAACATACGTATGTCCAAACTTTTGACTCATACTGTGTGTATTTGCTTTTCTTCTTTCATAAATGACAATTTCAGTTTAATTTAAGGAAAGTGTCATTCTAAAAAAGTGGATTTTGATGACTGTTTTCTTTATTTGACGTGTTCTCATATCTGTTTCCCTGACGCTTGTTCTTATATTCATTTTCTCTCCTCATGCAGGAACGGTATCGGCAAGATTGCAATTTGGCTGTGCAGCTGTTGAAGTGCAATAAATCGCATTTCAGGAACCACAAGTTTGCTGATGTAAGTAGTGGAATCTGTTTCTCGTAGGTACGTAGTTTTAAAGCACACCCCCTCCCACAATATTAGGAACCGTTCACCCAAAAATTCAAATTCTGTTGTTTACTTACCCTCATGTTGTTTTAAACCTCTCAGACTTTTGTAAAGCACAATAGGTTATGTATACACCAAAAGCTGATTATTTTTGTAGTTTCCATGCTCCAAAAATGGCCAGAGAGCACCATAAAAAAAATACTAATTAAGTCATTAGTCATCTATCTGTACCCTATATTCTAAGTCTTCTAAAGCCATTCAATAGCTTTGTGTGAGGAAATGACCGAAATTTAAGTCAAGGGGCTCTATTTTAACGATCAAAAAGAAGAGCGCATGGCGCAAGTGTACTTAGGGTGTGTACGAATCCACTTTTGCTAGTTTAACGATGGAAAAAATGCTCAGCGCGCCAGGCGCATGGTCCAAAAGGGTCATACCTATTCTCTTAATGAGTCATGGGTGTGTTTTGGGTATAACGTGCAATAAACTAATCAGAGTCTCATCATCCATTCCCTTTAAAAGCCAGTTGCGCTTGTACCATGGCGGATTGACTATTTACATGGTGGAATTTGCAAGAGCAAAGACTGAACGCTTCTCCAGAGAGGAAACGATTCTGCTCGAGTGCGATAATCATTTACACTGTAATCCTTTCATTTTTAATATCTGGCATATTTGTGAGCTGCTGCACATCCCTGTGTGTAATAAGCAGAGTGTACGCGTGGTGTGCGTGCGCATATAGGCACATATTACTCGCCCTTATAATATATATATATATATAACGCTCCCTTTAAATAAATTTTAAAAAAATACTGCGCAATCGTTTCAGTTGCCTCAAAATAGCAACGTGCCAACAATGCACCTGAACACACCTCGTTTTCAAACCAGCACGCCCATGGGCGAACAGATGAGCGCAAGTGCATTTGTTATTTAAACAACGTGGCACTGGACATGAAAGTGATAACTGCGTCGGGCTAAAACTAGCAAAAAACACTTGCGTTGCATTGCGTCGGGTGTATTATAGGGCCCAGTGAGTGTGTATGCAACACAACTGTCAAAAACAACTGTCAAAATTTAAATATGTAATATATATTACATATTTAATAAAAGCTCGCAATCAACTTTCATTGTATGTAAAAGAACAGCTGGCACATTTTGCAGAAAATAGGTCTGGTTTGGAACGACATGAGGATGAGTAAATGATATCAGAATTTTCATTTTTGTCTGAACTATCCCTGCAGCACAGGACTTGTTGGAGTCTGAATGTGTTTTGCACTCCGCAGTGACACTCGTGGACGGTGGGGAGAGAGAGAGTGTGCACGATTGCCCAGTGACTTTATTGTTATGGACATGGACCTCTGATTTTACAGCCTGGAATCAGAGAGGAATAGTCAGAGAGAGAGATGAAGAGAAAGAGACCAAGAGAATAGAGAGAGGGCGAGGATTTTGAAAAAAAAATAGCCATGTCCGCAGGATGTGCTTTATGGCAGTGTTTAGCATGGAGGTTGTCTGTTAGGGCAGTCGTGCTGTGAGACATGGCTGGTCTTTGGATACGGATGGTCTCGCTGGCAGAGAAAAGGCACAGTATTGACAAGGTGCCAAACTCCAGACACATCCGTCTGTTTGGCCTTTGTGTCTGTCCGTGGGGGAAAATAGGACAGATTTCAGGCTGATGGACAGCTCTGTGTGTACGAGAACAGAGACGTATGATAAGACAGCTTGACCTCATGGGCATATGGGTATTGAACACATCAGGACATTATCACCTGTGGCCTGCGCTCTACATTAAACCCATCTATCACTCTGTCTACCCTTGTTGTTTTATTCTGCAAACCACATTAAATCCTGGCCAAAGCGAGGGCAACACTTTTTGCATATTTGCTATTTGATCCGCTCGCTGAATAAAGCCGTCTTGTTTTCAGTGCGTTCCCTTTTTTTATACTTAGTTATTTTTATGAGATTTTTGCCTAGAGATGGGTATAAAATTGAAATGATCACTCTCTCAGCCAGCTCAAACAATATTGAAGTTGGGACACTTGTTGCCTGCTTTTTCTTTACTGATCCAACTCATGCATTTAAAATGTACATTTGTATATTAAAATTAGTGCTGTCAAATGATTAATCGCGATTAATCGCATCCAAAAAGTTTTTGTTTACTTAATACTATATGTTTGTGTACTGTGTATATTTATTTATGTATGTGTATGTATGTATGTGTGTATATATATATATATATATATATATATATATATTTTTTTTTTATTATTTTTTTTTTAAGAAAATGGTATGTTTATATATTAAATATATTTATATATCATATTAAATGATATGAATTTAAATTTATACATGTAAATACATGTAAATATTTTCAAAATATATTCTGTATGTGTGTGTATTTATATATACATAATAAATATACACAGTACACACATATCTTATGTAAACACAAACTTTTATTTTGGATGCGATTAATCGCGATTAATCGTTTGAAATTTTAGTTTCGTAAAGATAGTAATTCATAGGCACAATTTGTATTTGTCTTTTCTAAACTAATTCAAATATTTAAGCAGGACCCCATGTTTCGAAGATCATGAGAAATTCAGTTACGTTTGTCTAAACTTTTAGGTTATGCAGAGAAAGATGGCATTAAATCTACTTGCCATATTGGCTGAGTGAGAGAGTGTGGGTGCAGGATTTTCCTCCTTGGCAGCAATTAATTCACAAAGGATCTTTCTTCATCCTTTTTTAATTTATTGAATCAACAGCAGTGACTAATCTCTAGAATTATGATCTCTCTAGGAGAACTATAGTGATGGAGTGAGTTCACGGGAACCTTGGTATTTTTAGAAGATATTTGATTCACTGTCCAGATTATCCTCTTGCCCTGCTCTCGCGAACTCTGTACTTCATTACTCTGTAAGCAGAGACCACAGACTGTTTCTTTGGTTATTTTAAGGCTCAACTGAGCCTAAGCCATTACCTGTTTCCATCCTCTTACTGCTAACATAAAGCCACTGTTGTAAAGCATCCACTTGTGAAGCACCATTTGAAAAAAATTCTCCAAATGAATGTTAAACTGATCTGCTCTGGAAGTGCATATGCATCAAACAGGCCACTTGTGTATTCTATCACAGCTTTAGAAGTGCTTTGAGAACTTGAGAGCCATTATGCTTCAGTCCAGTGCTGGGAAAGAGAGTTATTATATAGTGGCTGTCATGTAGCAATTTGCTATCTTTAGGTAAAGATGGAAATTATGCACAGTAATTGGCATGCAGTCTTTGACTGTTAAGAGTAGGTCACTGCAAAAATTAGGAGAGTTATGGCTTGTCTTTGTAAGGTTAGCTTAGAAAGATGACGACTAGCATGCCACTAGCTGAAGAAGATGGTTGTAGACCTTAACGAATACAGATATTTATGGTTACGCAAGTGCTATTGCAATTTTGTATGTGCTTGGTGCTTTTTAAAAAGCTGAGTTTGTATATAGTCTCATGTAGTCAGACTTCTGACGTATATAGTATAAGGTCCAGTCCATACTGAAAATTATTCTGGCCAAGAGCCATGTGTCTGATTGAAGCCCAAAGTATACTTCAGTTTTTATGAGTATGCTAGGGTATGCGTACAGTGCATGTGACATAAATTTTGAATTTTGAATCATCATGGTACACATGCAGCCAGTGTTGGGGAGTAACTAGTTACATGTAAAGAAATTATGTAATTTAATTCCAAAATAAATGTAACTGTAATCTGTTACAGTTACTGAGAAAAACAATTGTGTAATTAAATTACAGTTACTTATGAAAATGCTAACAATTGCAAAGGGGGTTACATCTGAATATTTTCTCACACACAGATTTGATTGATTTCTTTCCCAAATTGCAGTGACTGCTCTAAAATATGAGACACCAATGTTTCAGCACACATGCTTATACGATAACTCTTTTATTTCCTATTTGGGTTTATGTATGTGCTTTATTTTTTTAAGATTAACTGTTTTTCCCAAGACATTGTTAGATGCCAATGTTTCCTGTGGTAGCTATACAAAGATTTGATTCCAAAAACAGTATCATAACTATTAAATTATATCTTATGATTTTAAATCTGTATTTAACCTCAGAATGATCCCAAAGTGAAAAAAGGTGCTAAAGTCTGATTTCTGTGCTATAAAAATAAAATATCATCTTAATTCAAGTGAAGAAGGGTTTTGAAAGTCTGACAGCAAACAGTGTTGAGTACTACTATAAGGTTAACCCTGCCTGCTTCAAATGTTTCAAAGTGATTAACAGTTGAAAACATTTGTTAGAATTTAGAAAAGTAATCAAAAAGTAATCAAATGTAATTAGTTACATTAATAAAGTAATTCAAATTGTTACACTTGTAATAGGGTAACTTGTAATCTGCAACCTGTTACATTTCAAAAGTAACCTTCCCAACACTGATGCAGCCCAATTTTTTAACAGCGGTCACACATTCACACCTTGAATTATTTGGTCCTCTAGGTGGCAACACTAGCCCAGGCCTTTGTTTCACAGTCTAAAAAAGAAATGGAAGAGACAGAACAACAACAAATTTCCATACACCTTGTGTGAGGTGGTTAGGAGATATTTGCAGCTCCAGTTTTAAGACTTTGAGACATTTTTATGGTAATGTCTGGAAAGAAATAGCTTAGACACTGGACAAAGATTAAACTTTCTAGTGTGCATGTGTCAGGCAGCTGTGTTTACACACACTATGGAATCGAGTCTACTTTAAATGGTTATGTGTTTTGCTATGTATGCGTTAAGTGCTCGCATCAAATCTGAAGTATACCTTACCAACCACAATTGCATTTATGTAATGATCAGGGGCAAGTAAGAATGAAATTGGATATAACCCTGAAAGCACAATAGAGCAAACAGGTGATTGAGGATGTGTAGTATTGTTTACGTCCTATTGCATTTATGCACCAGATGATCATTGAGCGGTTCCTTAAAGATATCTGTCTTTATTTTCTGTGGGAGAAAGAAGCCTTGTTTTGCGCACTGTGGTGACTGGAGTATTGTAGCACTTTGTTTAACATCTGACTTTCCACACTAGCATGTGATGCTGCAGTGGTCATGGGATACAAATGCACTCTGGGACAATTCATTTAGGGAGCATCATGTAGATTTCTGCGCTAGAAGGCCATGAGGGGGTCATGCTTGGAAGTGTGGTCTGGACAGATCAATTCTCCCGTGCCCCACGCTCAGAGGAAGTAAGGGCTTTGTGGGTAATTGCTGCCCCACAGGATCGTTACAACATAAAGCTGAGCAGGGCTGTGTGATCACTGATTTTCCCTGCCTTTTTTTCCACAAATCAATGACATGGCCTGGCTTCGTTAAATCGTGTCACACTACAGAATGAAATAAAGGCCTCATCACCTGCCTTTTTTCTTTTAGTCTCTCTCTCTCTTTCTCTGTCTGTCTCACCCCTCTTCAGTAATAATCTAATTTGAGGTGAGCTGCTTACTCTTTATTCTTCTAGGCCGGGCAGATATTGGATGGTGTTAAATAGAAAAACACTATTTTCTTCTTTTCTTGATCATGACTGAGATAACCTTCATTGGGGCAGTATGGTAGATAGGCTTAATCAAACATCCTATTCATAACCCAGTGCATGTTAGTGAAATTGCACCTTTTAAGATTACTTGCAAGAAAGGATTCATCCACAGAATGTGCAAGCTACATAGATCTCAAATGTGGTCCCAAGAAAAAAGAAAAAGAAAGATAAAAGAAAAAAAGATGGAGCTCATTTATTTACCCCGATGTATTCCAAACCTATTCCAAACTGTCTTTCTTGGAACGCTAAAGAAAATTGTATGGACTATTTTATTGTACTGTCTTGTCCTTTTTGGAGCTTGACTCCCCCTAATCACTGCTGTCATGAGAAAGACAGTGTAAACATTAGTACATTTCCCAGTGTGTTCCATGTAAGAATTATGCATTCATATTTTAATGCTGGTCCTTAATAGGGGTGCGACGATAAATCGATTCGTGGATCGAGTTTCCGAATGCAAGTTTCCGAATGCATCGCGATTCTCTCTGGAATCGATTCTGAGCTTAGATTTAACAGCGGCTGTCACTGCGTGCTTCAGAAACAGCCGTACTGTGCTTGCTTCCAGTTCCTTACACATAGCACTTGAACCTAAAATAATCATTCATAAAGTTCGAAAAGATTGAAGCAAATTACAGGTGTGTTCACATTGGGCTGTTTACATTAATCTCGCATCATAAAAGCATAAAAGCCGAGGTGCAAGTACATTTAGCCACTTACATTACTTAGCCGAAAGCACAAGCGGTCTTCTTCGTGAGCAGTTAAAAAGTATGCAGTTAAAAACTAGACTAGAGCACCATCTGCTGTTAAAAACTAAGCTCAGAATCGATTCCAGATAAAATCGCGACGCATTCGGAAAATCCCAGAATCGATCCACAAATCAATTTATCATTGCACTCCTAGTCCTTAAAAAGTCTTAACCCTAGAAACTGAATTAACCCTGATTATCTATTCAAAATGAGGCCATTTGAATGCCCGTTGGTGGTTACAATAAAGTTCTCATGATCCTCATTTTCAAGAATCTTTTTATCCATAATAGTTGAGAACTAATTTCTAAAATGAGCTCTGCTGCAGGAAAAGTAAACCCTTGTCACGTTTGTTTGTGTGTGTTTGTTTTCTCTATAATGTTTTGCAGCTGCCATATGAGCTACAGGACATGGTGAACAAGCACATGAAGAGCAGCTTGCCTAACAAGACTCAGGGGTCTCAGGGAGCTCAAGCCCAGGATCCTGACACTCTAAGCCTGACTCCCGCAGACGTAGTGCCCACTTCGGTGATCGCTCGTGTTCTTGAGAAGCCCGAGCCCCTGGTGCTCAACTCAGCCCAGTCTAGCAGCAGTGCAGGTCGGCCAGTGGCTGAAGATGTGTTCGTACACGTGGACATGACAGGACCCCAAGACAACAGTGGAGGGCGTGAAAACGGAGGTCCTGTTCATGCCAGGCCTCCTGCGGGAGCTGGTTCTGATCAGCAGCATGTAAACGGCATGTGTCGAAGCCAGGGCAGCCTGGATGGTCCAGCGGGAGAAGATGGGGCAGCCCCCTCTTTTGAGAAGTTGAATCCTTACCCAGCACCTCCACCACCAAACCCGCTGTACCCTGGTCGCAAAGTGATCGAATTCTCCTCCGATGACAAAGTCAAGATTCCCAAGAACAGCCCACTGCCCAATTGCACCTACGCAACTCGTCAGGCCATTTCTCTCAGTCTTGTACAGAACGAAGAGGAGGCAGCTGAGCGCCAGCGCACAGTGCCCAATAGCCCTGCTGTATCTGATGGGGGTTGGCGGTCAGGGACCTCCTCATCTTCTGGTGGAGGGCATGCTTCTCACCAGCGCATGCCTCCACAGTTGGATGCTACGGACACCCTCTCCAGTCATTCAAGTCCCTTTAGCAGCCCCCCTCAGCCCCCGAGCGCCTTTGCAAGCTCTGGTAGCTCCGAGGAGGACCTACTGGCCAACTGGCAGCGCATGTTTGTAGAAAAAATGGCACCATCCACAGAAGGCTCCCTTGTTAACCGCACATCCTTCAGCAGTGAGACAGTGAAAGATCTCCAAAGAAGTCACAATGGAAAATCAGGAGTAGGGGCGCTGAGAGGTGCTTACTCTGATGGCGAGGAGGGATCCTCGGCCCAAAGCTGGACAGCAAGTAGAGAGTCCAGTTTGGATACAGACACCAGCAGCATGGCAGACCTCCGGGCAAAAAAGACGCAATACGGTGGTGACTTTTCCCAGGAAGAGGGTGAACACCTACTGATGGCCCTCGGTCCACTTGACAATGATGGTGCTAGTGGTGACACCATGGTCACCATTGAGAGCAGTCCAGCCTCTGCTAAGCGTCAAGAGTTTGCTGAAGATGCTGGCTCTGCTGGAAGTTCAGCTGAGGAGCGAGATATCCTGCCCCAGGACTTTCCTGTCATCGGCTCAAGAGCCCTAGCTGACCTTGAGGATTATGCAGACAAGCCCCCTCGGACTGGCTCCTCGCGACCTCTGAAGAGCCCCAAGAGGATGGGGGTTCATCACTTGCACCGCAAAGACAGCCTTACCAGAGCCCAAGAGCATGGAAACTTGCTGGACTGAGACTTCCAGGCTTATTCTTCTCTTCTTTTTGTTTTTTGACCTTGAGTGCTCTTCGTCTTACTAGCAATCACTAGTCATAGCACCACACGACAAGAGGAAGGGATCGGATCAGCATTGCTGTTGTTATCCCTGATCATGCTGCTGTTGCTGAGGCATCGTTGTAACTCTTCTGTCCTCTCTCTGAGGCATGGAGCTCTTTTATCTGTGGAACCTATGGTATTGATGGCATCCGTGGTGAAGTGACTTCAGTCTGGTTTTGAGTGGACGGTGCTTCAGGGATCGTACAAGAATGTCATAGTCTGAAGGTGATTTTCACCAGTCCAAGACTTGATTCTGTTTGATGTGACATGATTGAATGGGCAACAGCGGGACATAGCCATACAATCACACTTCCGTAAGAGAAAGAGTTCTTCAGAGGCGACAAGATTGAGCAGCATTAGGAATGATCCCTGTGGCACTGTGCGGACATGGAACATCTCTCATAATGGGTGTTTTGACATTTGCCTTTGCCCTCGGGTGAGAGTTTTCTACCCAGATAATGATATCTATCCAGTATCCCAGTACATGTCCTTTGTTATGGGAGATTGGGATGGCACCAAATGGCCACAGCTTCACAGATACCACTGTGTCAGAAATTCTGCTGGCTGAAGCAGATTAAATGTAATCTATGGGACTCTCTTGTCAATTTTCAGTGCCTAACCCTTGCTCTGACAGAGGGGGCTCTCCATCACCCTTTAAAAGAAGATCTTGTTCCTTTAGCCTGCTTTTAGTCATCATAAACTGAGAGGATCCTTCACCTCCAATTTTCAGTTACTTCTCTTCATTCATCTACCACTGTATTTCAACACCCAACCTAAAGACAGCTTTTGTACTTTAATAATTTGAATTCTGAAAGGCTTTTGATTTTGATGTATTCGGTATATGTTTTAATGATCAAGTATACTTCCTGATTTTCATTCTCATCTGTTTTGTTTGACTAATGGTATTTAAAACCGATTATGATTTTAAGTAAATATATAGATTTTTTGTGTATTTATTTGTCTTTTGCTGGTCTAAAGTGTCCCATTTCTTCCCTCAAAGCAGTTAAGCACTTGCAGAAGTGTGTATAAGTGCAGAGGTTACTGAATCCTGTCATGAAATGAGAATCCCTTACATTTTTACACATTAGTTCTTACACTGTAATACAATAGAAATTCAACCCAAACAGTGCTGTTTGGAATTTTAAATATTTAATTGATTTTTTTTTCAAAGGTCAGTATTTCAGAGTAAAAAAACCTCTACAAGTAAGGCTGAAACGTTAAAATGTGTCATTGGTATTTCATGTCCTCCAATTTAGAGATGTATTAATGTGTCCCCTCGCTGCTGACGGCACAAACTGCCTTTCGGAGGGCATATTAATATTTCGAAACTATGCATTTAGTACTGTGTAAAAACACCACAAAAACCACAAAGCTTTCTCTCTTGTTATAATGACATTACTGACTTCTATATAAAAAAAACAACAACAAAGAGCTAAAAAGCAGAAATTTCAGCCAGAAACATGCCTTGTTAGAGTGGCACTGACAAGAACACATTATGATTGTTTTTTGTTCTTTTTAAACCCTGATTTCAAGAAAAGCCATGTTCTGATCTTAACGAATGTAATCATCTTTATGTAGCATCCGTTTTCATTGGTTCCTTATTATTCTTTAGCTGGTGATAATGCTGTATGTATTTTAAGGGGAGTGTGCATCCCGCCATCATTTGGTGTGTTTTTTCTGTGTGTATTTTGTGTGGAAATCTGTTTTCTCATGATTATGGATGATCAGTCTGTCCAGCAGATACTAAGTTGTTGTTTTTTTCTGTGCTGAGTGTTCCCGTCTTAAATTTCAGTCATTTCATTTCAAGCCTTGTTCAAATAGCATTTTAACATTTATCAGCTTTTCTCAAAAAATGAGTTTCAGATGCAACGACTATAAGCATCCTCATACTTTTGTTTTGATAAATATATTTTAGAGACGATTAAACTCTGTTGCCTTTTTAAGTGCTTGCTTTGTGCTTTTTATTTGCAATAAGTTTTAGTCTGTTGACCAGTCATTATCCAGATGTCCCACCCCGGGTCAAATACTTCATGCAGTACTGTACTTTAAAAATCTGTGTATTTTTTTTAGCAGTTGGACACACCATACCCTCCACCCTTACTGACTTGAAACATTTGCCCTACAGGTAATACACAACAGTATTCTTCATGCATAAGAGTATGTTGTGTACTTACGATTTTTAGGATTTGTCTTTTATTTATGAACATATCAGCGAGGCAGAAGGTACAGCGGCATGTATTACATTTTAACGGTATTCCTGGAAGGACATCAGACTGTTGTAAAACGCTTGCTGTATATATTCACCTCATAGCTGGTCTGCCACAGCACTCTTTGCCTTGAATAATTCAGCTATAGGTTCCTCAATGAACGGCAGAATTTGCAATCGAACGGCTCCCAAGTCTTGTCTTACACTTTGGTCTTCGTATGTAGTTATCAGTCTTGCTCTGCAATATATGGGAGTACCATTAATAGCCCATGATTAATTGAAGTGTAACTACCCACCATGCTGAATAATTAATATTTGATCATGTTCTAAAATAGTTCTGTGATGCTTTAAAGAGACAGAGTACAGCCCGTCAGGGTCTCGCATGATGAAATGGACTCAGTCTCGTCAGATGTTACACGGACCGCAGGGAATGCAAAAAAAAATACAAAAAAGACGACAATGGTCAGGATGTGCAATACACCAAGTGCATAAATAGGCCTTTCTCCTCTGCTCTCGTGCAACTTTAATAACTCAAATTTAATTGCACGCATAAGAGACGTGCACATCTTTAATCCAAGGTGACCCTCTGGCGTGCTGTGTGCGACTCATTCAAAATCTTTGCTGAGAAATCTAAGAAATGAAAAAAATGTCAAGGTTATCCTCCAACCAACACTCCAATCTGCCTTCTGCCCAAAGCTGACGTCTCTGTGATGGAAAAACATATTCAATTCATGTTATCTTCTCTTTAACCTTCAAGACGGTGCGTAATCTGCGCTCCTTTTCCTTTGATCTATGAATGTTTTTATTCATCAGTAGGCCAACTTTCATGTAGCCATCAACAAAATGTTTAATGTCAAGTCAAATGAAGTCTGAAATTAGACTTTGTTATTGACTAATGCCCTTGTATCAAAGTGACAACTGATTTACTTTAATACACATTCCTGGTTTTACCGTCGTAGTAATCTTTCATCAAAATGTAATTAACTTGCTCGCCCTTTACAATGACTCTCCTTTTTCTTCCGACATTAATGTTAACCAAGAGTCCTAGTTTAAGCATCGATTCAACAAACTCACATTCAGGTTTCATTCTAGTATGAAACGACTATTCTTGACCCAATCAATTCCCCATTAATAAAATTCTGCCCTAAGTTTTGTTGTTGAATATCCAGTTTCACTTGAAAATGTCAAACATTATGGAAGTAAACTTAGTTGTGCTTCATGTTTTGTAGAGTCCTTGCAATTCTTTGAGAAATGTCTTTCTTAGTTGCATTTTATTTTATTAAATGTCTATGTTGTTTAAGTTTGAAGTTATTGGAGTTTAAGTTCTGTGAAACTCAAGATCTAACTGTCCTGATGCTTTAATGTGGTGGTGGAATTTCATTGATTATGAGGGGATTTTCTAAGGGTTTCATGTTGATGTTGGCTCTCACAATCCCATTTCAGATGTGTGCATGTCCTAATTCCTCAGACAGGTTTCTGGACATACCTTGTCTTCTGTGTGTGCAACTGTAGCAACATGGTGCTTTTTACCTTGTCATTCATTCGTTTTGATCCCCCAGTGTAATTTTTCACCACTGTTTAAAGAAATTTATTTTGACCTTTACTTGATCAGGTAAAGCTTCCATGGTTGTGTAGATGTGCCATGCACAGATTCCCCCCCACCCCCAAAAAAGAAAAACATTCTTATGACTGGACTAATTTTATTTTCTGAATTTGTAAACTGATGTATATTTTAAAACAAATAAAAATATTTTAAACTATCGTTTTGAAATGTACACTTTTGCAGTGTCACCTCCAGGCACTACTATGATTCAAGGATATGTGTTTTTTCTGTCATGTGACGTCGTTCTAGCCATGGAGCAGCAGTGATAATGCAGGAGTGCCGACTGCTGGTCATGGGGGTCCAGTGCTCATCAGTCGTTGGATACAAGCACCTAGCAACAGTGTGCCAACAGTCCTTAGTAGTAATTGTCAAAACAATTACAAGCTCTAATTAGGGTCAGCAAAGCATATCAACAGAGCTGACGAGAACTATTTGCTGCTTTGTCTGACAGGTTCCAGCATAATTGCATAAATTAAAACCTTGAGACTGTTTAAAAAAGCATTTAAAAAAAAAAATCACTTTCCTCCTGTCGTCCATTTATAATTCTAGTTAAGTTTTTGTGCCAGAACTGTTATTTTTCATTATTATTATTTTTTTTTATTTTTACATTTAAACAGGCTGTTGCCCACTTTGCATGTGACACTGGTAACAGAGGAGGTTTTAACTGGTTTTAACTACCCTAATAACAGCTTCTTTGTGAGATTCTTGCATTTAAGCGATATCACACTAACAAGAGTGCTGTTGTTCTAAATATCAGCACTGTTGGGATTCGCCCATGCAAATGTGAAGATGATTGTATGGGACGTCACTAGACCCTTTTCCTGGAATATTAATGATAAATCTTTATCTATGGAGGTTATCATATTCAACTTATCTTGCAATGCAGAAGCAAGCACATTTTCTGTGAATGTGAGACTTTCACTTCATTAACCACTATAGGTAAATAAATAGAAGAAAAATGCAATAATTGGTAACACTATTGCACTTCTAACCAGTGTGTTTATGACTATGGTAATATCGAATAACTAATATGACATCAAATGCTACTTTGCTGTATTAAGCAGCATAATGGATTGTTTTTAATGGACAGATAAAAGGACTAAAAGCAAATGAGACTGGAATAAGGTGACCAGATTTCAGGGACATCTCCTATTTCAGAGGTCTAAATCTATTTAAAATCTCATTTGTAATTACCTATGAATTAAAAAAGAATGTTTGAATGTTTTTGTTTTTTATAGGTTCCCTATACTGTTATTGCAATTAATAATTATTATGTTTAGTTTGATTATTATGATTTGGGGTCTGGTTTTAATACAACTCACCAATAATCTCACAGTGCAAAAAGTTTATTGTACCATTGTAAATAGCTCAAAGTTCAAAACAATAACAAAAGTATGACTTCAAAATTAAATCAAATTAAATATGAGAACATATGATAAAACTGTATTTGACTAATATTTTTAACATTGTCTAGTTGTTTAACGTTTGCTTTTCCTGCATACAGCAATTAGAACCTTTTCATTTTTCAAATGTTATTTCATGTTTGTGCTATGAAATTACTCTTACTGTTCTTAATTAAACTTCTTATTTTGCATTTCTGCAAATGTAACTGTTGTAAGTATAATTGTTTGATTGTTGATCAGTCAGTATTTTTGTGCACTACTGGCTCAGATCTCATTTCAGTTCCTTCTAGATCAGACTAATGAGTATTTCATCATGCTGAATCCTTTAGCATACTCCTGTCAGTGAAGAGGATTCATTACTGCATTACCCACTGGAAAATTGGCCTTCCATTTGTCTCAGTTCTTTAGCAGCTTGGTAGATTGATTGGAGGCCTTTCATTAATTATAGAAAACGATCTCCTTCCTTATTATTTGCCTTTCCTGGCAGCTGCTGAATGAGGGAGGAGGTAGACATTAGGTTGGTGTTGGTGTCCATTTCCTTATTCGATCCCTGACCGGAAACAGAGAGCTGCTTATTCAAAGTCATGGAAGGGAACAGTAGACATGGTACCTAAAAAGTGCAGGGTCAAAAATGAACTTTTCCATCAAGGGACAAAATTTCCAGGGGCATTTTTATAATTACTTAATAATTATTTTTTATTATAATATTTCAGCTGCAGCGTTCACAGCGCTGACTAATAGAAACACCTCTGATTGGCCATTGCATTCATAAGCTCAATGTTGCAAAAAATAAAACAAGTCACCTAATGTCCCTGTCACCTAATAACGCACATAGTTTTCTAGTAATTCTGAAGGCTTTGATTAGATGATTAAATGCCATTTTAGAGCAAATATGTGGAGATGATGAATAGCCTGATGTTAAATGTATTTATATAATACATATACACATAGTGTTGCAACATGATATGCTCTGGCCGTTCTCCTCATCATAAAAGAGGTTTGTAAATATAGATTTTGTGTAAATAAATCTTGGCTGTATGCTGGCTGTGAGCTTGCGAACCATGGTGGATTGAATTATTCACTCTGCACAAATGCTTTTAATACCTTCATGCTATAACTGCATCTGAAATACTCAGAAACCACACTGACTCTACAGTTGATTTCATAAGAAAAACGGATCTCCAAAAACAGCAAGCTTTAACCATATCACAGAAGAGAAAGAGCAGGTTAAAAATGCATGAAGCACAAAAGTCTGGGAAGGCTTAAATGTGGATCACAGTTGTTCAACATAATCAGCTTTGCACAGGAGCTGCTGTAACAGTACTGAAGCACTGAAACATGACGCGATGTGACTGTAATGGTAATGTCTGCCTGTTTTCACTGCGCTACGGCACTTTTAATGCTCGGATGTATTCTGAGTAGGAGTATCGTATTTACGCTGCACAACTCCCTGAATCCAAACGAAGGAGACTGTGAAAAGATGGTGACATCAAACAGCATTAGAGGACATCAGACACCACACTGAAGCTTGTGAAACGCACACACCTGTTTAATGGAAACAGACAGGTGTTCACTGGAGAGACCACTGGTCAGGTGGGAGTGAGCAATAATGTACAATATATATATATACATATATATATACAGTGGGTACGGAAAGTATTCAGACCCCCTTAAATTTTTCACTCTTTGTTATATTGCAGCCATTTCCTAAAATCATTTAAGTTCTTTTTTTTTCCTCATTAATGTACACACAGCACCCCATATTGACAGAAAAACACAGAATTGTTGACATTTTTGCAGAT
>JAFVLL020004441.1:0-71744 GCA_021397915.2 Tor tambroides | reverse complement strand
AAATACACACACACACACACACACACACACACACACACACACACACACACACACACACACACACTTTTCAATTATCCGTTGTTTACTATTCAAATTACCATTATATGACCAGCTGTAGAACAACGTAAGATAAAGTGATGGAAAATTTACTTACAATATTCACTTTTTTAAAGGCTGTTGAAGTCATTTGACAGAATTATTTGGTTTATGAAACAGTTAGTAGACTTTGATATCATAACACGATTGACCGGTAACCTGGGGACATAACTTCAAATCTTTTAAATATATTTGGTATGTAGAACGATGATGGAAAAAGGACAACAGACACAACAAATTGAGTAGAAATTGCTTCATATAAAAGCATTTAAATGGCAAATATGATTCTTTTGTGCAACTGTGACTGTAGTGTAAATCTGAACTGTAATGTCAGTACAATAACTGAACTATTGTCAGTGCAGGAATATTTGTGTGCTGTCCACATCCACTGTCTTATACGCTATATTATACCGACTATAATAGCCATGCGGACACCCCTACAAAAGCACTCAAATTAAAGTCAGGCATTTGCTAAACAATGTGACATAATTGAGAATCATAGAAATGACTGAAAACGAACAGATCTAATCTTTCTCTTTTCAGCTAAACGGTAATGCTTCTAACATGTCATTGATTTCAGGCAGGAAATTAAAAACAAAAACACCTTGAGATCCTGGCATGGTCCACTGGTCCCAGAGCATCGCTAAACTGCTCGTCAGATACTCTCACCTTCACTCTGTCAAGGAGAAAAAAAAAAGACCAGAAAGAAGACTTGAAAGGATTTCCAAACCTTCCCAAAAGAGATTAAAGCTGATCGGCTGCTTGCTTTCACAGAAATTTGATAAGACTCTTTTGCATCATTTAACTTTGAATGGCTTTGCAAAAGCTGTGATTGGCCTAAACATCCCCCTGTGAGAGGAGCGACAGACGCTGCTGATTGAGAAAGTGTCTGCTGTTGCCAAATAGCCATTTCTACACTTATATTTGACCTTGTAGTGGCGGAGCTTGAACCGAACATTTACTGAGCGCTTTGCAGCCAATAAAAGTGAAATCCTGAAATTTAATGTGCCTTAACAACAGAAGTTACAAGAGGAAGAGCAGGTGTTTGCCAAAAACAAGCTGGAGAGGTGTCTTTTTTGTATAATATTTACACATAAAACAAAGAAAAGCACATTAGAGCTATATCAATAAAATGATAGTGGTGATCAAAATGTGGTGTGGAAACAGTGTAAAGATTGTCCCATTGTCTTCCAAAGGGAATATATGTCTTCAGATGTGACGGTGAGAAAATAATGACATTTTAAGTGAACTATCGACTTTAAATGAATAATACACCCAAAAATTTAAATTTGCTGAAAGTTTACTCATCCTTGGGCCATCCAAGATGCAGATGAGTTTGTTTCTTCATTAGAACAGGTTTGGAGAAATTTAGCATTACATCACTTGCTCACCAGTGTATCCTCTGCAGTGAATGGGTGCCGTCAGAATGAGAATCCAAACAGCTGATAAAAACATCACAAAAAACCACAAGTAATCCACACGACTCCAGTCCATCAATTAACATCTTGTGAGGTGAAAAGCTGCATGTTTGTAAAAAACAAATCCATCATTAAAACATTTTAACTTTAAATCGTAGTTTCTGGCCAAAATACCTTTCCATAATCCATAATAACACGTACTTCAGTAAAAAAGTCCATCTACTATTGTCCTCTCACATCAAAAGCTATCAACTTAAGTGTTTAGAACTGTTTTGAACTGTTTTCACTTGTAAATGGTACTTGATCTGTGCATATTTCTCACCTGATTCAGATGAGATAACTTTTACACTGGACAAAGCAACTTGGATAAGAAGACTTGTATTTTAGCTGGAAGCAATGGTTTAAGGTTAAAAACATCTTGACACACGTTTTTACTTCACAAGACAATTGTTGGACTGAAATCATGTGGGTTACTTGTGGATTGTTGCATTGTTTTGGATTATTAGAATGACTCTCATTCTGATGGCACCCATTCACTTTCACTGCAGAGGATCCACTGGCGATCCTAGTGATGTCATGCTAAATTGTTGTTTTTTTTTTTTTAAGAGTGTGCTGTGTGTTCGGAATAATGTGACGGTAAAAAGATACTAGATTTTAGTACAATTTTAAGTGAAAGATTCCTTTAATGCGCCTTAAATGCAGCAGTTACGAGAGGAAAAGCTGAAAACAAGCAGAGACAACAAGCTTAAATGAAGATTGTGAAGCTTGGTGATGCTATCTCCCCTATGGAGCTATATCATGGAAAGGGTGAGAAACACGAGCTTGCCTTAGGCTGAAAACCACCATCCTTAAATTCTGACACCGACAGATTTGCTGAATGATTCATTGTTGGGGCTCAGAGGAATTTCGCTCTGCTTTTGCATTTTTAAAATCTTCAATCTGCTGTGAGCTGAAAAAAGCCTACACTTAACAATGGATTGATCCCTTCTGCTTGAGTGGTCCTCTAACATTTCAGTGATTGATCAGAGGCTAACCTTCCATCATTCATACTGCAGCCTGCATGATAATGCAAACTAAATACACATACATGATTAATAATTAAGATGAAGCATTGATGGGGCATTAAAATGCCTCTCCGGGGAAGCATTTATCAGCGCTTCTCGCTGATCACGATGGCATTTTTCCTCTTGGTTTGGTTCCGACAAGTCAACTGGACAAAATGGCTCAGCTTGAATTATATATTCTGCAGCAAATTGATTTAATGCAAGGAGCTCATGTGTGTGTTAATGCCTAGAGACTTCAGACTGGCTGTAGATATTTTAAAAAAGCTAAATAAAGTGTTGTGCTTACTGTTTAGAGAGAGAATGCAGCTTTTGTTGCTGCACCATTTTGTACAGCAATATTGGACTGTTTTCGCTAGGCAATTTCCATGAGTACTGCTTTGTTTTTGAAGCATTAGAGGCACATATTGCATGTTTTTACAAGGAAAATGATTAGATATGTGAGAAACTTTAAATGTAACAAATCATGTGAAAATGTATCATCTTTTAGTGGATAATAAATATTTTATCAAACTTTGATGCCTTGGGGCCAGTTTTACTAAACAGGGCAAATTAGTGAGAGAGCACAATTCCAAAACAGCGCCAATGGGTGTGGAAATTTCTGCGCGTGATTTACTAACAATGCGCAAATTAAAGAACACAGATGCAACTCATTTACATATTGGCCAAGGCAATATACCAAGCGCAGCGCAAATTAGCGTAGTCACAAATAAAAAATACAGAAATAAAGAAGCCACAGTGCATTGAAAAGAACCGGAGGCCAAAAAAATGATGGGTTGCAAGAAGTTTTGATCGACCTGGTATTACGTGACTCCTAGCTGGAGGTTTCAAGTTGTCTTTTATTTCCTGAAGGAAATGAAAAATTACATGGTCTGGCAAACTATATGTTCGGATAATGTGTTCTTCTGACATTCCAAATAAATTAATACGTGTGGAAAAAAATCCTCTCCCTTCTTCCACATGCTCAATAACTGCAGCCATTTCAAGTGCAAAATAGTTTAAGACATGCTTTTTTGGGTGTTAAATAATGGCACAAATACCAGTAATTTGGCGAGCGCAAAGGTTTGTAAATCTCGTTGCGTGATTCATTTGAAAACTCCCATAAAGAGCACTACTTGAATACCTCCCATAAATTTTGCGTCTGACTAGTGGCGTACCGCACATCTTAGAGGCCCGGCAAAGAACGTGATGGGGCCACTCCCACCAGAAGTGATGTCATGTATGAAAATTTATTGTGCACCTGCTGCAATTATACTACTGAGTCTGTCTCTCCCATTTACATAACTGATATATCAGTAATAAATGTGGCGAATTATAATTGCATTGATACATTTCATGTAGGCTAATGGCCAGCACATTTCAGTTCAAACACTGTCCTACATAAGACTTGCTAACTGTTTAAAAAAAATTATACAAACAAAATTCATGTCTTTCAGTAAGTAAAAATAAAAAAAAATAAAAATAATAATAAAAAAACAACACTAGGAGAAAAACAAATTAAAGGAATAACAAGCAAAAACTTTACAGAATTCTTTGTGCTCTCCAGGCGTTTTGGTGCGCAAAGTCTTTGACTACAGCTTCAATGTCGATGTTGCGAGCGCTGGCATTCTCAGTAAGAGCTAAACTGGACAGTCTTCTTTCTTGTAACATTGTGCTCCAGAGATATGTCTTGATCACTTTCAATTTTGAGAATGAACGATAAATTGCATGGCAATATCTGGTGACAAGTCGTCAGTGAACCGCTAAAGCGTTTGCCATTGAAACAGGTCATTGTTAGAGAAGCGCAGCAGCGGACCAGGCCACAGAAACATATAAATATGTTTCACTTAAATCATTAACAGATTAACAAAACAAAAGGATTTGAAAAATTGTGCTGAGTTTCTATTCATTGTGACGCGATCAAAAGTTCACATAAAGGAAAACGAGGTGGAAAGCCGTTTTCTTTATTTTGCAAAAGCTTTACAGTTTCTTTTCTTTTCTTTTCTTTTCTTTTCTTTTCTCTCTTTCTTTTTTTATTATTTTGCCAAGGCTTTACAGTGATGAATGGTGTCTTGCTTGTATGACAAACCAGCGTTGGTATACCAATAATATGACTAAATTACGATTAACAGTTGGGAAAACAATGCAGTGAACACGCTGGCGCACACACAACATTTTTGCTACCTTCACATAGCAGCCTGTTCATTATCAAAATAAAATATATATAAAGAAACATATAAAAGTTACAGTGCTCAACTGAAATAGTCCGTTGTTGCGTTCAGCATGACCAGTGCGTCACTGTGCTATTATAGCCTTTGTGAAGGATGATGATTTACGTCGATAATACGAGTTAAATGTAAAACATATATGTAATAAATATTATTTTAGCATCCAAATATGTCGCTAATATGGAAGCATTTGGATTCATGCCGAACGAGAGAGGTAGGCTTCAGTTTCCCTTTAAATTAATTTGTTTTTGGCTTGAAGTTTATATAGCCTATTGTTAACTTTAGAGGATTTGTTGTGGAGGGAAGGGAATAAAATAAAAATTTTGATTTACCGGTATTTTAGCCGGTATTTTATAATAGAATCTGACATATGTATTTTCCTCTCAAAACACAATTTTATACAAGTAGCGTTTTTTTAACCATGCAGCAAACATTTTAAATAGGCTTATGTTGAAAAAATACTAATGTCTTTAAAGCGTTGACTGTATTTATTTATTTATTTTTTTCATTTATAACATTTGGCCAAAATCTAGAAAAGATGATGCTGGCTATGACTAAACAATTTAGGCTACAAGATCAAGACTCTCTTCATGTTTTTTCTTTTTCTTTTTGAGTAGCCGACAGAAAACACTGTACTTTATTATTATTATTATTATTGGCAAAGACAAAGTTTAAAAAACAAACAAACATTTTTTCTACTCAAACCGGTTTCAGAACGGTAATACAGAGAAACGCATGAACAGAAACAGTAAAATACCGATTCTGCTTGGAGCGAACTGATTTTTTTATTATTATTATTTTTATTTTTCGTTTTTAAGCCCTGCTTGAAGCATACAGAGCCCTGCACGTGACATGCAGGAAAAAAAATAATTAAATCCTGAGCACAAATTCGTTTTCTCATTTTACTAAATTGTGCGCACGATATTACTAAATCATGGCCAGGATTTAGTTGAATCAAATCAACAAACGAATTATTATACTGTGCCCACAATTTACTTAAAAGGAGGGAATGATTTAGTAAGATGTGCAGGATTTAGTAAAACGACAGGAACGAATTATATTGTGCGCACACTTTACTAATTTTTTTTTCCTGCATGTCATGTGTGGGGCTCTGTACATAAGCCACTTTAAGCGTAAAAATATCCACTTCCATTACGGTGCGGATAATCCATCCACCTCACAGGTGTGGCATATGAAGATGCTGATTAGGCAGCATGATTATTGCACAGGTGTGCTTTAGGCTGGCCACAATAAAAGGCCACTCTAAAATGTGCAGTTTTACTGTATTGGGGGGGTCCGAAAACCAGTCAGTATCTGGTGTGACCACCATTTGCTTCACGCAGTGCAACACATCTCCTTCGCATAGAGTTGATCAGGTTGTTGATTGTGGAATGTTGGTCCACTCCTCTTCAATGGCTGTGAGAAGTTGCTGGATATTAGCAGGAACTGGAGCACGCTGGCGTATACGCCGATCCAGAGAATCCCAAACATGCTCAATGGGTGACATGTCCGGCGAGTATGCTGGCAATGCAAGAACTGGGATGTTTTCAGCTTCCAGGAACTGTGTACAGATCTTTGCAACATGGGGCCGTGCATTATCATGCTGCAACATGAGGTGATGGTCGTGGATGAATGACACAGCAATGGGCCTCAGGATCTCGTCACGGTATCTCTGTGCATTCAAAATGCCATCAATAAAATGCACCTGTGTTTGTTGTCCATAACATACGCCTGCCCATACCATAACCCCACTGCCACCATGGGCCACTCAATCCACAACGTTGACATCAGCAAACCGCTCACCCACACGACGCCATACACGCTGTCTGCCATCTGCCCTGTACAGTGAAAACCGGGATTCATCCGTGAAGAGAACACCTCTCCAAAGTGCCAGACGCCATCGAATGTGAGCATTTGCCCACTCAAGTCGGTTACGACAACAAACTGCAGTCAGGTCGAGACCCCGATGAGGACGACGAGCATGCAGATGAGCTTCCCTGAGACAGTTTGTGCAGAAATTCTTTGGTTATGCAAACCGATTGTTGCAGCAGCTGTCCGGGTGGCTGGTCTCAGACGATCTTGGAGGTGAAGATGCTGGATGTGGAGGTCCTGGGCTGGTGTGGTTACACGTGGTCTGCGGTTGTGAGGCCGGTTGGATGTACTGCCAAATTCTCTGAAACGCCTTTGGAGATGGCTTATGGTAGAGAAATGAACATTCAATTCACGGGCAACAGCTCTGGTGGACATTCCTGCAGTCAGCATGCCAATTGCACGCTCCCTCAAAACTTGAGACATCTGTGGCATTGTGCTGTGTGATAAAACTGCACATTTTAGAGTGGCCTTTTATTGTGGCCAGCCTAAGGCACACCTGTGCAATAATCATGCTGTCTAATCAGCATCTTGATAATCCATCCACCTCGCAGGTGTGGCATATCTCGGCAAAGGAGAAGTGCTCACTAACACAGATTTAGACAGATTTGTGAACAATATTTGAGAGAAATAGGCCTTTTGTGTACATAGAAAAAGTCTTAGATCTTTGAGTTCAGCTCATGAAAAATGGGGGCAAAAACAAAAGTGTTGCGTTTAGAATTTTGTTCAGTATAGAAAAGGACACTATTATTGACTAAGCCTTAAAACCATTTCAAGTTACACATTTTATATTGAAGATATCCACTGATTTTGTTCTTGTCTTCTAATCTTTTTTTTTTTTTTTTTTTTTTTTTTTTTTTTGTTAGTTACTTCAGAAACATTAATTAGGTTGGTTATTTGAAGTAAGGTTATCTAGCTTCCTATCCCAGACGTCCTCTGTGTTTTAAGGCTCTGTGTGTATCATTTGCATGCAGCGCTTGTGGAACTGTTTTCATATTAGATCTTAAAATAGGCAACGGTCACCTTTTTCCACAAGGTCTAACTCAAAAAATCATTAAAACAATTTGCTTCTATCAAACGCATAATTTAGAATGTTACTGTCATAATGATCAAGTATGCAAAATGTATGTTGAGACTGCACCAAAAAAAAAGAAGAAAAAAAAAAGACAAAAGCCTTATGCTTTGACATTCTTGAATTCTTTCAAAATCTGATTCAATAGGTGTTTAGAAATAAATAATTCTTTATATAGTCCGTTTGTATACTAAATGCTTAACATCTCATCCAGACAATAAATTCTTGTCAAGAATGTTTTTTTTTTTTTTTTTTTTTTTTTATAAATAATTTTTTTTTTTTTTTTTTTTTTTTTGTATAAATAATTAAACATGCATAAATAACTTCATCCACATTATAAATGAATTTAAAAGACTTTTAATAGATGAAGTGAATCTTGTCTTTGTCTGAGAAGGACAGACAATCTTTCAAAAAGTTATATTTGAAACACAGACCTCAGCACTTACTCTAACACACAGGCCTTAATAACAGTTTTGTTTGTTCTCACAAGTGTTTCTATACAGATTTAAAGTAATTCACATTTTTCATAACTGTAAACAGTATACTGGATAAAATCTAATTTCTTTTTACCTTGGTTTTTTTTTTCCACTAAAAGAATCTGTTTAATGTAACATGGTTGTTTTTCCCAGGATTTTTTTTTTTATTATTATTTTTTAAGTTTTGTAATTTTCAAAACCATATATTAGTGCTCTAATTCAGTTCTTTAGTTTTGGTTGAATGAAGATGATTTGGTAGAGACACTTATTAGAACCTGGATTAAAGGAGATACAACATCTATAAATTGTCCGTGTCTCATAAAATGCAACCTTGGTGCAAAATGAATTAAGTATCAGTTCATTTTAAACTACACCAAAAAATGCACACCATCTTACAAATTGAGATCCATAATCTGGTTTAGCCTTTATTTCAATAAAGGTGTTTACATGCTCTGTAGAGTGTACACATATGGAGATATTTCCATATTGTAATCAACATATTTTATGTAAACCTTTGAATAAACTACGCCATGCACGTTCTTTTCCCGCTATTCTAATCTGCCCACTCTTGCCATTTGTTACGCTGCATTTTGGTACTTTAATCCAAACATTCATCCTCATTCATGTCCGTAATGACAGCAGATGAGGATAAAAGGATGAATTAGGAAATGCAAGCCAGTAACCTTTCAAATATGAGACTGCTAGATGATTTTTGTCTGTCTATGTATTTATGTTCATTTTATTATTATTTTTTTTAATATTTGTGAAAGAATTCAAATCAGTTTCCTCTTGGCTTCAAAATGTATGCTTGACGCTGACTGAACATGAGCAAATTCAGATTCACACTGTAATATTGTTGAGCATGTAAATGTGGTCAAAAGTTCTCTGTATGAGAGAAACTTTGAAAAGGATTAAAACTTTCAAAGAAATGTCATGAGTCAGAAGAGGTTATACGCCCTCGCTAAGCATTCAAATGAAAATGAATTCGGGCATGCATTGCCTGGTCTCGATGGGGATGGTTGCACAAATGAAAATTATCATGCATCTTTTCTTTTCAAGTGAATTTTATTGGTGAATCAAGCTGAAAACTTTCTAATGTTTTGTTGATTCGCTGTTGTAGTTGAAGCGCACTGTACAGTTCATTAGTTCATTGAATCATGGAATGTTTCTTGTGAGTTTTTGATGATTTGACGTTCAGTAGATCACAATATTTACATAATATTTATTTGTTTTTTAGTTTTGTTATACTTTTTAAAATTTTGACATAAAGGGAGATTTCACCCAAAAATGAAAATTCTGTCATCGTTTATTCACCCTCATGACTTTCCTTTCTGCTGTGGAGCACAAAAGGCATTTTGAAGAACATTGGTCCAAACAGCATTGTTTAAAAGTGTAATTTCTTGCTACTAAGATATATGGACTTAAACAGATCGTGATCTTGGGCAAAATAAGTAAGCTAACATGCAGAGCATTATTTATTATTATTCATTCCATTTGAATACATATATGTTTCAATCTATTTATTTTAATGTGTCAACAATCAATGCCATTTTTGAAGAGTGCACATGTGCATAAATGCGTAAGGAAACTCCAGAGTATGATGTACGAAGGAACCATACCTTTGGGAACTTTTTCGCAAGATGCGAAATACATGCAAATAAACATATCACTGCAGTTTCCAACAGAAATGACCACTAGAGGTAGTAAAACGTCGAGCACTTGTAATTGCATATTGTACACAGTTACAGCTCCATATTTTTCGCTTTCCGGACATAACAAGCTTGCTCAGTAGCTCAGCCGGCACGGAATTGGACTTAGGATGTGGAGTCCTTGTGTACAAATCCCGTCGAAAACATGACTCATGATGAAAGTGCTGAAAGATGAGAGATCGAAAAACAAGCTAAAATGTCACGCTTGTGATTGTGTTTTTACATCACGTTCCTTTTGTTCATACTATCGGGTAGGTTTAGGTGTAGTGCAGATGGTACGTTATTTTAAAACGTCACGAAGCATTAGACTTATAACACCTCTCAACGGACATTTCAAGTCAGAACTGCGGTGACACCTACAAAACCAACCTCACATAATCAGTCTTTTGCTGATTTATGCTGGTCCTTTTCTGGTCATGTGCTAGTCCTAAACTGGTCCGACCAGCTTAAGACCAGCAAAGGACCAGCATAAACCAGCATCCCAGCTTCAAAACATACCTAACCAGCATATGCTGTTTTTTTCAACAGGGTTCACATCGAATATGCCACGAAACGTGCATGGCGGTACATATTTTGCATCAAAGTTCCCCGAGGTACGTTTTCGACATGAGACCAGGTTGTTAACGGCAGTCCTATGTTGTTGAACCAATGTGGTTCAAACAACAGAGGTGCAACCATGTAAATACGGTTTCAGGAAAAAAAAAAAAAGGTTGGTAAATTTTGAAAATCTCGCTTCGTAACACCTATTTGCTGTTAAAATAAGCAATAACTGTTGCCCAAATCAGACCCTGCACTTCTTATCCCAGTATTTGGAGTTTAGTCCATTAGTGTTAGAGATCTCTGAGCAGCTAGAGAACAAAACAAGTCCAAACCTGTCTGCTGCATCAACACCGGAGAGAGAAATCACATCAGTCAGTGTGCAATTGAATTTGAGTGCAATGAATCAGACCTTGTTCACTGCAGGTTATTTGTTAGATTCTCAAATAGATTTGATTTGTTAATGGTCTTTGCATTCTGCGTACCGGCAGTAGAGCAGAAAGTGTTGCAATAGGTTTAACTATGACAAATGATGAGGGAAATGAGGAGGCAATGAAGCTCATCTTATACGATGACAGTTTAACCATTTGTGTGCATCCTAACAAAGAATTTTCTTCATTAATAGCTGTTACACGTAACCAGAACAGATGTTTCATGATCTAAATCAGCAGTTCTGATTAGCTGGTGGGATGTGACCTTATATTTGGTTGCAGACAGCAGGGAGATTAAAACAGTGCTAAATACAAATAACAATGGAACTAACCATCCTTGTGGAAAAGAAATGCACTTTAGCATACTTTTAGAAAGAGAAATGATATACTTTAAAAGAATACTTAAAAGAATAGTTCACCAAAATTTGCTGAAAATTTACTCACCATCAGACAATCCAAGATGTAGATCAGTTTGTTTCTTCATCAGAACAGATTTGGAGAAATTTAGCATTACACGCTAACCAATGGATTCTTTGAATGGGTACCGTCAGATAGAGAGTCCAAACAGCTGATAAAAACATCACATTAATCCACAAGTAAACCACATGACTCGTGTCCATCAATTAATGTCTTGTGAAGCGAAAAGCTGCAAATCCATCATTAAGGCGTTTTAACCAAATTTTTACCAAATTTAACCACATTTGATGAAAATACCAGTCCAAAAAATCTGAAAGTCTACGAAAACACAGCTGTTTGATTGACTTGGTGTCATGTGGATTACTTGTGGATTATTGTAATGTTTTTATCAGTTGTTTGGACTCTGACTCTGATGGCACCCATTCACTGCAAAGGATCCATTGGTGAATAATAAAATAGGGTAGGGAAAAAGGCTGATCGCATTACAGGCTCTCCATCCTAAATCAAACTCTACTGTGTTTTGGTTCATCTGCTGACTGTCAGAAGCAGCCAAATTGGACAGGTTGCCAACATGCCAATACGGACAGGTTGTGTAATATGCTGTCACCCATATAGCCGTCTGATGTCCAATGTAAAGCCAGGGTCCTGAAATGAAACCAGCTGAGAACCACTGATGTCATAAATGATACATTTGTTGTGGGCAGCTGGGAAGCTGGCATTTCAAATTCTCTTTTTAACTACTACAGTGATGAAGTTTTACTTCAATGGGCTGGGTTGTTCTGGACTAACACTATCTGGTTGCATCAGATAAGGCTGATAGAACAACTACCAAACAATCACTTAGGGGTTTAAATGGGGATCATACATAGAATTCTGGTATTTCCACAGAAGAAAAGGATGTTCTTGGCTGTCAAAACCTGCTGATTCTGATCCAGTAACAGCAGAGGCCGAGGGGCAGGATAATGTCCTCACATTTTTCAAAACCGTTACTAATTATAATTAATCGCTCCCATTATAATCAACCAGTCTGTCTACATTTCAAGAACCCAATGTGGTGCCTCACGACAGGATTCATTCAGTTGGACACTCATTTTCTATTTTTGTCAAGCAGCACAGCTACACCAGTCACTTTATTTTCCAGTTTCTGTCTATACTTTTATTTATATACAGTGGGTACGGAAAGTATTCAGACCCCCTTAAATTTTTTCAATTTTTTTATGTTGCAGCCTGATACTGCAATTGTTTAAATTCATTTTTTTTCTCATTAATCTATACTCCGTACCTCATAATGACAAAGTGAAAACAGGAATTTAGAAATGTCTGTAAACGTATTAAAAATAAAAAACTGAAATATCCCATTTACGTAAGTATTCAGACCCTTTGCAACAAAACTTGAAATTTAGCTCAGGTGCCTCCCATTTCTCTTGATCATTGCTGAGATGTTTCTACACCTTGATTGGAGTCCACCTGTGGTAAATTAAATTGATTGGACATGATTTGGAAAGACACCTCTCTATAAAAGACCTTACAGCTGACAATGCATATCAGAGCGAAAACCAAGCCATGAGGTCAAAGGAACTGCTTGCAGAGCTCAGAGACAGGATTGTATCAAGGCACAGATCTGGGCAAGGCTACAAAAACATTTCTGCTGCACTGAAGGATCCCAAGAGCACAGTGGCTTCCATAATTCTCAAATGAAGAAGTTTGGCATGACCAGGACTCTACCAAGAGCTGGTCGCCCAGCCAAACTGAACAATTAATGGAGAACGGCCTTGTCTAGACTGGTGACCAAGAACCTGATGGTCACTCTAGTTGAGCTCCATGATCGTATATGCAGATGGGAGAAACCTACAGAAGGACAAACATCACTGTAACACTCCTCCGATCTGGGCTTTATGGCGGTGTGGCCAAACTCAATCCTCTCCTCAGTGAAGACACATGAAAACACACATGGAATTTGCAAAAAAGCACCTAAAGGACCCTCAGACTCTGAGAAACAAGATTCTCTGGTTTGATGAACCTCAATTCTAAGCATCATGTTTGAAGGAAACCAGCTCTGCTCATAATCTGCAGAGTACCATCCCAAAAGTAAAGTGTGCTGGAAGCAACCTTATGCTGTGGGGCTGTTTTTCAGAGGCAGGGACTGGGAGACTGATCAGGGTTGCGGGAAAGCTGAATGGAGCAAAGTACAAAGATATCCTCAATGAAAACCTGTTCCACAGCGCTCAGGACCTCAGACTGGGCAGAAGGTTCACCTTCCAACATGACAGTGACCCTAAGCACACAGCCAAGGCAACACAGGAGTGCCTTAGGGACAACTCTGTGAATGTCCTAGAGTAGCCCAGCCAGAGCCCTGACTTGAACCCTATCAAACATCACTGGAGAGACCTGAAAATGGCTGTCCACCGACGGTTTTTTCAACCTGATAATTTAGAGAGTTTGCCAAGAGAATAGCAGAAACTCCCCAATCCAGGTGTGCAAAGCTTGTTGCATCATACCCAAAAGAACAAAGCTGTAATTAATGCCAAAGGTGCTTCAATAAGTATGGAGTAAAGGTCTGAATACTTATGTAAATGTGATATTTCAGTTTTCTTTTTAATAAATTTACAGACATTATTAAAATTCTGTTTTCACTTTGTCATTATGAGGTACGGCATGTAGATTAATGAGAAAAAAAATGAATTTAAACAATTGTAGTATCAGGCTGCAACATAAAAAAAATTGAAAAAATTTAAGGGGGTCTGAATACTTTCCGTACCCACTGTATGTCATTTGTTTGAATTGACTGCTACAGTATGCATTTATTTTGTTATATATTTAAATAACTTCAGACTGTTACATTCAAGCCAGCTTGTGATAAATATGCTAAATTAAATTGAATGCCAAAATGTCCTAAATATGAGTAAGAATCAAATCTATTGGTATATTTAGATGCACATTAAAATACCATTCATACAGTTTCTTACATCTGAAAGCTATAATTAGTATGTTTTATTTTCTATATTACAATTTACAGCGATATCATCAACTTAATTGCTCAGATACTATTTGAACTGAACTGAGCTGGACGTTGATATCACTGAATCGATGAACTGACTTTAACTGAAAATTGAGTGTTTACTGTTGTCCGCTTGCATTATTACACACTATTTTACCTATTTAATAAAGCTGCTTTGAAACAATCTGTATTGTTAAAAGCGCTGTATAAATAAAGGTAACTTGACTATATGAAAATATTTTAATATTTGGGGCATAAAATCAATAGTGTTAGAGATATAAAAAAAGTCTCTTAAAATATCAAATAATTTTCACCTTTTTAAAGGGGACCTATTATGCTCCTTTTTACAAGATGTAAAATAAGTCTCTGATGTCCCCAGAGCATGTATGTGAAGTTTTAGCTCAAAATACCCCACAGATAATTTTTTATAGCTTGTTAAAATTACCACTTTTAGGGTATGAGCCCAAACGCTCTGATATTGATTGTGTTGCTTTAAATGCAAATGAGCTGTTGCTCCCGGAGAAGAGGGCGGAGCTTCAAGAGCTGGAGCTCCCACATTAGCAGTGCTAGCCTTTGCAAATAAACATTCCACAATTAGTACAAGCCTGTTATCTTTACAGAAAACTACTCGGATTCAAAATCAGTCATCTGATTATACTGTGCATCATACATTTGTGTTTATGAATTACACAGACGGAGAACACAGCACCATAAAAATAACAACATAGCTGGTCTCATGGTGTATGGCATGCTATCACAAACTTTATAAGTCCCACTCGTGATTATGAGCTCAACAAACTCAAATGATCGACTCACATTGCTTTCATATGCATCTTTTAACCACCACATTCCTATTCACGATCATTCATGCAGACAGCACCATTGAAAACAGACAGAGACAATGGTAGCTTTAGAATCATTAGCCTTACAGAGTGCCAAGAAGCTCTTTCAGAAAGGCAATTTGGAAAACAAACGCATGATACTTACTTTGTCTGGAGCTGACGTTCGCGCACGAAGCATTGGTATTGATCCCTACACGTATTGGGGACTTTACCGAATTTCTTCTGGGATATTTCCTCAGAAAATGAAACTTAACCACAGTGTCCACAATGGCTCAGATAGAGGGAGTCTATGGAGACTCCTATGTTCATTAGTGCATCCCAAAACACAACAATTGAAAAGCCTCTTTGGCGCTGACATTGTATATCTCCAGCAGATACAATAATCAGTAACGTTAATGGCGGAGGCGGACCGCAGCTTCTCACTCAGGGCTGTGTCTATGCTTATAGGGCAGCGTCACTAATGGGTGGGACTTATTCCCCTCAGTGACGTGCACAGAGGGAGAATCTGAAACATCTCGTCCTGAGAGACTGTTTAGGATTTTATTAGATTATTATAAATAAATGAGTGGGTGGATTTTTACCATTATAGGCTCGATGTTTTCACACACTGCAGCCACACAACTGTGTTCAAACACCTTCTTATAAAAGTGATTTTTGCATAATAGGTCCCCTTTAAGGCAAGATAGTAAAAATGTCTAGTGGTGTGACTCCCCCAAAACATAATGACAATTACGAATAAATAATTTGTTATATTAATAAGTCATTAATGATATTTGTAAACTAGAATGCTTCTTATAGTATTTTTTTTCCCAGTCACTGAACTGAAAGTTTTCTTGAAACGTTTTTCAAACTATATATGTATTTTAAACTGTATTTTTCTTTTCTTTGTGATTAGACTGTCTTATATGTAGGCATAGTTTTATTCCTCAAAAACTGCAGTATTCACTTTATACTCATTCAGGAAATGACTGCTGTTTTCCCACAAAAATTTATAAAAACCTTTTCAGCACAATGTCAAGGTTATTTTAGAAGTGGTTTGGAAAGAAAGTAATATATAGGTAAAACTTTCTTTAAAAATAAGTTCAAAATGTGTATTTTAGACTATGGAGAAATAATGGTGGGCATTACTGTGTGGACAGGACACTTCATCAACCAATCACAACACTGAAATGTGAAGGGACTAAATTACAGTCAGTGCCCTTCCTCTATATTCCTCTAACTAAACTAAACTAAACTCACAGTGCTTGCAGAAATCAAGAGTTTGTGAGAAGCAACATTTATCATGAAACAAACTGCACAAAAGAGATGTTTGCACCTCAGGCTTCCAATTTCAACCAAATAAAACTGTTAATGATAAGAGTGAGTAAATGATTTTTTTAAAAAAAATATTTTTTTTTTTTTAGCTAACCCTTTTAATAACATGTGACCAAACCCAAGTGGTGCAACGTGAGAACTACTCCAAATAAACGAGTCAATAAATATGCCGTTCTCAATTAAGCTATATTGTCATCTCAAATGATAATTACGAAACTGGAGACAAAGGGCCAGATTAACTAACAGCTTGCGCCAGCACAAACCGTCTAAAATAGTAGCCTACTGCCAGGATTTACTAAAGACCCGTAGAGAAGAATTAGCGCTGAAAAGGCGTGGACAGTTATTTTTGTGCCTGACCTTATTGAATATGCATTTTTAAGAGTTTCCCTTTCAGACACAAAACTTATGGGCGGAGAGTATTAAAATAAATCATGCAAAGCAATTTTTTAATATATATTTTTTATTTATTTATTTTTATACTCGTCAGATTACTGGTATTTGCACCATTATTTAACACCCCCTAAAAAGCACGTCTTAAAGCAGGCAGTAATTTGCGTTGCTCTTCGCAGATTGCGCTGGTCATTATGGAAATGATCTGGCTGGGTCTGTGTTCTTTAAAGTGCCCCTATTATGGGTAATGAAAGGTTCATATTTTGGTTTTGGGAGTCCCCAACAACAGGTTGACATGCATGCAAGGTCAAAAAACACTTTCATTGTCTTATAATATGCATTTATTTTTACCTTATTTGGTCAACGACTCCCAAACGATTCATTTTTCCAAACCCCTCTTTTGCCTGACGCTAATCGGCGGTGATTGGTCTGATTGGTCTCATTTTCATTTCGTCATGCCTGTAATGCCTGATAAAGCAGTGTTTGTAAGTGCACGTCCTGCTTTGTGTTACAGTGTGTACAGTGTTACCGGAAACCACTATTTTTACCGCTCCAAAAGCTGCACCTAGTGGCAAAGAATGACTTTGCAGTTTCATTCAGACCAACAAGTGGGCGGGCAATATGCTAATATTTCATGTTGATGTCAACATGAAATGGCTTGGGATTCGTTTTAAAAACGACTCCTTTCAATGACTCAGAGTTCACTCTTTCTTTTGAGAGACAATAACTTTATACACAGTACACTTTCAGATTTAAAACTTTGCAGGATGTTTTCAATCACTTAGAGCTGTGTTACACACTGCATGAAAGGTCATTTGCAAAAATCCATAATAGGGGCACCTTAATGTGCGCATGGCCAATAAATCACACGCAGAATTTTCCCCTCCCATTGTCGCTGTTATGGAATTGCTCTCTAACGCTAATTTGCTCTGTTTAGTAAATCTGGCCCAAGTGGTTTGCATGGTCTTTTCTGTTTGAAGTGAACTAGTGACCTGCCTCTCACTTTCAGTTCATCCTCACAAGCTGTCAGAGAGTGTAAACTGGAGCTGTTCTTGTCAACACACCGTAAACACACACACAGAGTGTGAGAGGGAGAAATTGACATGCCGCTCACGACTCATGTGGGGAGACTCAGGCTTTCATCCAGCACTGTGCTGTCTGCTGAACTGGTGACATGAGCAACAATGTTTTATTTCGAAATAATTCAGCTATCAGAATGAGACACAAAGGATACATGGTTTACATGTTACCATATGATTATAATGTAAAAAGAGGCAAACTGAATGAAATGATGTGGGGAAAAATCCGAATGACATTTTCTGGCTGCTCAAGTTTAATATTTAGTTAGGGGTTTGTTTAGCTGATTTTGGGCCTAAAATAAGGGTGGGCAAAATATTCTATTATGATATGAGCAATTTTATATCACAAAAACGATACATATTATGATATCCTGTAGTTATTTTTGCTGGAAATAAGGTTATTACAATATCAAATTTTATGTCATTGAAATTTTAGAATTTTTTAAAAATAGGACATAAATACAAAAGAACAAAAATACATCATGAAACATTGTTGATATATGAAATACAACATGAAATTTACATATACTGAAATATGAAATACTGGAAAATATCTCCTCCATCTACACTTGACCCTCTAACACTAGCACTCTCTATTCTATTTCTCTATCCACTTTTTTATTATATAAAAAACCTTGACCCTCTAACACTAGAATTCTGTATTCTATTTCTATTCTATCTACTTGTTTTCTTTTTTATTATTATAAAAAGAATAACTTGACCCTCTAACACTAGCTCTATCTATTCTATTTCTTTTCTGTCTACTTTTTTATTAATAATTCATTTATTCTTTAAAAAACACCTTGCTACGTGTGCTCTTACACTAACTGGGACTTGTCACAGCACTTATATATTGTTGCTCTTTTGTTGGTTTGATTGGCTGTTTAAGCAGAATAAAATGAAAAGAACTCAATTCAGAACTCATACTACAGTATGTGACATGCAGTTTACTGAAGGCCCAAATTAAGTTAAATTCTGTGAACACAGTGTAATGTAAGTTGATTCAGTTAAAAGTATCTGCTAAATGCATAAATGTAAATCTTGTCCACCCCTAGCAATGGAAAATGTTTAATTCGGACTTATCAAGAAATGCCTGACATCATGGACATTGAGATAGTAAACAGCTCAGTATCCTTGAAAGTCCATATAGTCCATCGGAAAGTAAGACTATATGAATCCAGAAGCATAAACAAACCAGAAACCAACCTGAGTCTTTAGAACTCCTGTTTTGATGTTTGTGACATGCTGTTTGAACCGGGACTCTGTGGAGAGTCCAAAATCGTCACACTGGAGAAATCATGTGCACCACAGCAGGTGTCTGCAGCCTCTTTCTCCTCTCAGTAAACGGGCCAGGGTGCCGTAGCTCATCCAAGAACAGATTTTCATGCAGTGTTAGGCTCTGCAAACACCGACAGAGTCCAATTCTTGTAAAAACCTGGGACTCATAATTAAAGATGTGGTAAATAGGCTGCCACCCTCAACCTAAAACTCCACCCTCCGACAATATGATTGGCTAAAACAGCACAGGCCACTCCCTTGTTAAACTCTGCCCCTTATTAGAGAAGTCCTGCATGTAGTACGCCACCAGTATAAGGTTGGTCATTTTCAAGGTCCAGTTATGACTTTTCAATTAAACACTAAAAGTTCAAAATTGCATTTAGAAAATAGATTGGGTGAATTTATTTCATGCAGAATTTACAGCTGTCATTGCTTCCTCTGGACATCTATTTCAGTGATATTTGCGAAGAAGTTAGGGGACAATTTCCAAAAAAAAAAAAAGCTTTAATGACCCAGCTGTTCAAGACCGATCAGAATATTTGCTAACAGAACAAAAATTATACTACTGATGTAGGCCTTTGCATGCGAATTGTTCATTTGATTGCTCTTCAGCAAAAATAATAATTCCCGTTCCATTGCATTCATCACCGAAGGGAGCATTGCTCCACTTAGCTTAATGGTTACTTTCAAGGAGGGGATTCGCAGTGGCATTTGCTGGTGAATAATGTACATCACCACAGCTACGAGGATGCCAAGAAGTGTACGATCAACAAAAACTCAGCAGCAGTCTGAGGTCAAGTTCTGTCCACACCCTCTCGACTTTAATGGGCGAATCTCAAGAGTTTTGAAAGTCAGAGGAAGGTATTGAAATTTCAGAAAATAATATGAATATTACATCCTTTGGAATTATGTACAGCATCTCACAAAAGTGAGTACACCCCTCACATTTCAGCAACAATTTTAGTATATCTTCTCAAGGGACAATACTGCACAAATGAAACTGGGATATATATTTACTAAAATGGTTGCTGAAATGTGAGGGGTGTACTCACTTTTGTGAGATACTGTAAATACTCGCTCTGGCCAAATGTAGACATGTATCGGTCAAGAGAATGAAATGGATAAGAGATAATGGAAAGCCGTCCTTTTCTCTCCTAGTCAACATTCTTTGACCTTTCTTTTCTCGCCTAGGGTTATTCCCATATTGATCTTTCTAGATCACCTCAGATTAACGGCTGTTATCAGCTCCCAATGCTCAATACCATCTAAACTCACTTTCCTCTCTGTTTGTCTTCAGTCCTTAATATTTACCAATGCTCACACGTTCAGTGTAGCCTCAACCCACTCATTACATTTCCACCTGACCCACATCGACAGAGAGACGACAGGTCACCAGATTCTGCTCAGTCTTGCCCAAAGAATAAAAGTCAGTTCAATCTCTTGAGTTTTAGATACCAGTTATTGTATTTGCTTGAGGTGTAAGTGGATTTGATATGATTTGATTTGATTTGATTTGATGGAAAGGGGTGTCATGCACCTCTTTTATTTTGAGTGGGCAGTAGTGATGGTCACGGCTCACACATGATACCAACATGTAACATTACTCACCCAAGAACATATTTTGTAATACTATATGTATGGATTTTAAGTGTGTGTGTGTATATATATATATATATATATATATATATATATACACACACATATATATTAATACTGAACATATAAATAATAACAAAAATACTATTTATTAATTTAAATGATTATGACTTGCTATGTCTCTTAATTTTATAAACTAGGAGGTTCAGCATTCTATTTTTTTTTTTTGAAAAAAAGGAAAAGGAAAAAAAAAGTGTCTTATGTTTACCATTTACATGGTCAAAATACAAAAATGTGAAATATTAACATTTTAACAAACTGTTTTCTATTTAAGTATATTTTAAAGTATAATTTATTACTGTGATGTAAAGCTGAATTTTCAGAATCATTACTGCAGTCTTCAGTGTCACATGATCCTTCAGAAATCATTCTAATATGCTGGTTTTGTGCTCAAGAAACATTTCTTATTATTTATTTTAATGTTGAAAACAGTTCTTTGATGAATTGAAATGTCAAAAGAAATTGTTTCTTGAGCAGCAAATCAACATATTCGAAAACAGTTCTTTTAAATTGTAATATTTCAAAATATTACTGTTTTACTGTATTTAATAAAAAAGCAGCCCTGGTGACTATGAGACTTATTTAATAAAACAGAAAAAATCAGTAGTCTATAATATACTGTGTAATTATATTTTCTTAGAATGCTTTTTAAAAAGTCTATTTTATTTAAACAAATAAGTCTATTACTGAACTATTAGCACACTAACTAAAGTTAACAATCCAAGCAAGTAGCAAGGCTATTAGTTGAGCACCACATGTAATACGAGCCAGAAAATAGGTGCAGCAGAGGTTTTACTGGATCTGTACCTTTTGTTCTGTTTTTTACACAGAATTGCAAAGGTCAAGGTGGACAGAATTCCTTGGAGAGCTGGTGATGTTCCCGAAATCAACTGACCACAGCTCTCTTTATCTTTGTTTCCTGAGTTTGCTCACTATTATGATTTTGATCATATCACCAGAAGCATTTGCTTCCCCCTAGAGCAACAGAATAACAGAGAGCAGCATGTACAGTACAGCCAATGCTGAGCAAAAACAAGACCATCAGCTCATGGCTCATGGAGTTAGACCTGATGGCAAGAAGATCAAGTGCCCAGCTGCAACAAACCAAAAGTTAAGAAAACCCTTAGTTATAATTGTAAGGGCATTGTCACTAAGGGGTTTGTTGCTGGCTGCACACCTACAAACCTTCAAAAAAAAAAAAAAAAAAAAAAAGAAATCAACAGAAACAGCAAACTGTTTAATAAACTGTTCCAGCTGCTCCAACTATTTAATAAAGGAATAGTGTAAAAAGAAATATTACGGAGAGTGGGCACACATTTTTTAAAAATGCTTTAATGATGGCTTTATTTCTTACGACTTTGCAGCTTTTCACTTCATAATACATTAATTGATGGACTTGTGTGGATTATTTGTGGATTATTATGATGTTTTTATCAGCTGTTTGGACCCTCATTCTGACGGCACCCATTCACTGCAGAGGATCCCCTGGTGAGCAAGTGATGCAAAGCTACATTTCTCCAAATCTGTTCTGATAAAGAAACAAATTCATCTACATCTAGGATGTCCTAAGGGTGAGTACATTTCCAGCAAATTTTCATTTTTGAGTAAATATTCCTCTAAAGCTGTTCGCTCGCAAAACTTTTGCGTTCCCCCTGAGAAACTTTGCGTGGAACGCAAAACTAGTGATATAAATAATAAGAGGTGTGAGGAAAATTATATTTCAGTGTTTTTGCGATACTAGCCTTTAGGGGCTCCATAATATGGTACAAAAATGAGATGAGAAGAAAACATTTATTTCAGTGCAACAAAACTTTTGTCTTTTCTAAGAAAACTAGAAATATATGAGTTAGATATGAGATAGCAAAACTATATTTCAATGCACACAACACAACACTTTTGCAAGAGAATGCAGAGTTTCTTCAGGGAACTCAAAAGTGTGAACGCCAAGTAATTGAAATATATTTTTTCCACCACCAGGGGCTCTGTATAAATGAACATTTGGAGTAGTGCTAAACCCAGAGGTAAACCCAACTTTACTTTTCAGTTAATGCTAATACAGTAAGTCAGGTTTAATAATCTGACCTTTCTCTGAAATATTCTGTAATTTTAGCTTCACTTCCTCCTCCTTTTCTAGTGTTCTCTTTCAACATGACTCACAAAGTGAACTTCTCGCATCTGTGCAGATTCAGAGCATGCAGCAGAATAGAGGATCAGATGGGTTTTTGAAGTGGATGGAAGACTGAAATATTAAAACTAGTACACACACAGAGCACAATTTGTTTGTTTATTTATGTTAGAACATAAAGCACATTTAATGTATTATCACATTCAATATAAATCACATTTCTATCCAAATATTATGTTTATCTTGTAAAATATTACATTTCTCAAGTCTCAGGCTTTGGAATGCCACAAAAAATCCTGAATTTATAGCTATCTATATCAAATGCATATCATATATTCATAAATCAATAAGCGTCTCTGCCACAAGCCTTTATTCATATTATATTTGATTTCTTACAGCTCTTCTTTCTTTGTGCTGCTGATACCCGTGTCATTTAGAATGCCAAGTGTTTAGAGTCAGGATTTGTATTATCTTGAATATAATATGGTCTGCATGAAAATAAATGTAATAAAAACTGTAATGAACAAATAAGAGCCTACACTAACCAGTCAGTGAGCAAGTTATGAAAGTATATAGTACCTTAAAAGTACATATTAGTACCGAAAGTGCACATATTTAGCACCTTTTGAAAGGTCACCACCATAGTGACAGTTTTTCCTTTTTTTCTGAGAGCGAATTATATAGCTTACACTGTATTGCTCTTTATATTGCAACAGTTTCTGAATAGTCTGCCAGCGTGGTGTTGCTATGTGATGATATCAAATTCCACTGAAAGTAATAATGGTGTTTGCCAGTAAAAGTAAGCAAACAAGTTACTTAAGATCTTTTACAGTCAACTCACGTATATGCTTTCAATCCCTCAAATGTCAAATCCAAACATCGCTTTCTGAAGTAATGAGCTGAAACATTGAGAATGTACGTCTATAAATCTTAAACGAACAGTAAATGGTGTGAAATTGGCATGTTGTCTAGTAACACGCATGCACACAAACAGTGTCACATTACTCCTCATCATACTTAACTGCAGCTCCAGAACTTTATACAAAACAATAATGTGTACATCAACAATGGTTAATAGTATTTTTTTGTGATTTAAATACATTTATTTAGGTTAAAATATTTGTAATGTACAGGATTATTATTATTATAACCAAATCTAAAACCATAAAAAATCTTGTTACTTAAAATAAACTAAAAGTATAAAAACTTATTATTTTTTTTTTAATTTCATCTAGTAGCCAAGGCAATATTTTCATTTACATTTAAAGTACTAAAATGACTAAAAATAAAATAAAAAAAATCTAAAAAAATCTTAATAAAAATGATATATACATATTTAAAAACTAAATGACAAAAACACACAAAAAATTACTAAAACTTTAAAATAATAATAAAAAAAATCTAATTAAAAAATCCTTACAAAAACTATAATAGAATATCAATGATACCACTGATAATGTGAGATTATAAAAGTCAAAGATTTTGTAATCCTTAATAGCTTGGAGGTTAATATGCACTATTTGAGTACCTAAATCATAATAACAAATTAAACAATCAACAAAAAATTTTCATTTTTGGCAACTGTGTTGGTTTTTTTCTTTGTATGTAGTTCAATCTCAGCACTCACCGTGCTCTCTCAGCTTTTATAGGTGCAAAGACCTATTTCTTATATCAAACATAACTCAAGGTCTGCACTCTAAAAATCTCTTTATTAAGGCAGGAGATGAAAGACAAACGTTTTGGCTTGCTGCCTTTGTCAGTGTGACAAGATTTCAGTAACTTAATGATCATATTAGGACCAATAAAGACTAACAGGTGGTAACAATTAGGTTTCCAAGTTCACAGACTCCAGATCAGTTCCATCTCTAACAGCAGAAAATTTAACAAAAATCAATGGGAACAATAACAAATCAGACAAAACATGCCGTTCACACACATTGCTCCCAAAAAAAGAAAGTAGTGTGTAGCTCCAAAAGGGGTTCACCAGTAGTATCAGTTTTTACACAAGGTACAAATCTATTCAGAGTCAGTGTGGAGAGATCACAGTGGTGCTTCCATTAGGTTGTTGGACACAATTCAGAAATTACAGCAACATTTCCACAATAGCTGTCCTCCAACTCCCTCCCTCCTCCTCCTTTCTGCAGTGTGTAGACCATAACTGCAAGCAAGAACATCTCTATGGCTTTTTGAGCAGATGTGCATATGGCTGTGAGCATTATGCATAATTGATGATCATTATCTAATTCACATTAAAAGCTGAATATACGCCCTCATCCTGCTGCTAGACTCAAAAACTCCTCCAAATCAGGAGCTGAACACACAAATTCTATGGTAACTGAGGGCAAACAGACCTGGAAATGCAGCTATAAGTGGGGTTACCATCTTCATCCCCAGAAGCATCCCACAGAGGTTATCTTCACCCTTTTAGACAAGTACCTACACAACTTTAAAGGGATAGTTCACTCAAAGATGAAAATTTGCTGAAAGTTTACTCACCCTCAGGCCATCCAAGTTGAGATGAGTTCGTTTCTTCATCACAACAGATTTGGAGAAATTTAGCATTACATCACTTGCTCACCAATGGATCCTCTTCAGTGAATGGGTGCCATCAGAATGAGACTCCAAACAGCTGAAAAAAATAAATATATTACGATAATCCACAAGTAATCCTAATCTTGTGAAGCAAAAAACTGTTTTGGTAACACTTTAGAATACTGTTCCATCATTAATGAATAAATACACAAGAACACATGAGTAATGCAATATTAGCACTCTAGTAACTACTCGTAACAAGAAACTCTGATTAATGAATTAGTAAGTGATAGTGCTTAGTTGAATGTGGTAGTTCACTATTAGTTAATCAGTAACTATTATTTTTTTCATACCTCCCTAAAAACTACTAAGAACTACTGTATACAGGTTCATAATTAATATTAATGATACATAATGTATAATTAATTCTAACGTAAAGGTCATGGTAACCCACTAGTAATGACTCAAGTATTACCAAATTCTTCAGAAGGAATGACTAATTATTTAGATCAGTATTCTAAAGTGAAGATCATGACAACGCCCTAGTAATGAGTGAAATCATTGTAAGCTTTTGAGAGTTTTGTAAAGTATTGGATAGTAACTGTTCAGGTGGTACTACATCCTTCTAAAGGAATTGCTCATTTTTGGATCAGTATTCTAATGTGAATATCGTGATAACTCCCTAGAAATTGCTGAATTCATTGTAAACTTTTGGGGTTTTTGTAAGGTTTTGGTTAGTAATGTATGTGCTTTGCATTAGTGAATTTATGTAAGGATTTTTTTAAAAACACATTTAAATCTATTTTTACTGATGACATTTGACACCATGATATTTCAAAATTTTGTTAAGAAGTCATTTAATAGCACATCTCATGTGGTAATTGAATTGAGTGCATTTAGGTTTATAGATTTGGTAGAGTTTAGAGGGGCAATCAAAGCCTTTTATACTACTAAGTGGAGGCACTGGCATTTGTGTGATCTGTTCAAATTGAGGGTGAAATGATTCACAAAGGAAGAACACCTGAGGGAAAGGCCAAATCATTTTCATCTTACACTTTCTGCTTATATTCATAAAGTCATCATTCTGTACAAATGCATAACTGTGCAGTGCTCAATGCTGCTCCTGCAGATCAGCCTTCACACTTGACATAGGAAAAAGGGTTGCATTTGAATTTTGGTTTGAGTATGGTTGACACAGCCTTTTTTACTATACAAACGTGAAGCATATTCTTCTAAAATCATTTAACCAATTAATTTAATGTTCATTAATTTTATCTATTAGCAATTAATCATGCTCCCAGACCCATACTTAAATTCCATAATAAGAGATTTTCCTTCAGACCGATTCAAGCGTGAAAAACCACATTTGTGTTTTTTGCATTATAGTTGTGATCATAATATAACCACATATTTCTAACTAATAAAAAGTGTTTAACCTTCATTTCCCACTTTTTGTGGTGTTCCTGGTCAAAAATGACCATCCTACAAAAAATTGCTCATAAATTTCTTATGCTATATTATTACCATATTACCATATTGTATTCCTTTTTGGAACTGATTATTCATTGGTTTCATTGATCTGTGCTCATGCACCTCAGTTTTTGAGTGAACATTTTTGAAATTATCCGCAAGTAATGCTTTTTCGTCATTCAGAAACTGAGGTGCATACTAAACCTGTGCTAATAGAAAACAAGTTGTCAAAAAGATCAAATCTGAAATTTGGTGCTAATATAGCATAATGAGAGATTTCCAAGCAATTTTTAAAAGGCCATTCGTTTTTGACCGAGAACACTAAATTCGGTAAAGGACTGTAAGCAGAGCACTAGGGTTCAACTAAACAAGTTCTTGTATCCCTGAGTGTTAACGCAGCTTGGTGATGTGTTACTTTAGACCACTGAATTTCTATAGTCAAGAGAAATCTGTCAGATGTCTGGGAATGCAGTGGTCTGCTCAGGTGTAGATCTTTTTGACACATTGGCACTGACTCCAGCTTGTAAGGTCGAGTGTGGGTCAGTATCAGAAAGAGCATGCTGATGACCCTTCCTTCTCATATCACTTCAGTCTACAGTATCCAATTCAAGATTCAAGTGTAACATTCATATGTAACTGAGAAACAACCCTCTAGTGCCCAAGGAAATATTTTTATTCCACTAACCAGGAGGAGGAAGGAGTATGGGTGTTTTTTTCTGTAGTTTTTTAAAGTGGCGATTTAAAAAAGCGGTATTTTAGGACATATTTGAAATTTTTTGACATCTAAGTACAAATGACTTTGGCTTTAAATGTCTCATCTGGATCATTTATTAATAAATCTGACAACAAATCTTTCTGTGAGAAGTTTTGCCAATTGAACTAACTAGTCACAAGCAAGCAAGATGAATAAAGCAGTATCATTGGAACAAAGAGCAATCGTGCATACAGTGGCTTTGGTACCAAGATGCACCACTGAGACAGAGCAGACAAAATATTCATACAATAAAATATCCAAAGTAACACAGTGGTTGGTTGGGCTCGAACAAGATGAAATATCTACAAATGGTAGCAAAGGAAATAAAAGTTCTTCAGAAAGTAGCAAGCAAGATAGCAAAGAATAACCTAGGAGAAAATATGTTTTCATTGACAAAACAACAAACAAAAATATAATTAAACAGTACCATTGCTTTTGTAATATAATATCTGCTTTACCAAGGAAATTGGTTCACAGCTATAAAACCCAGCAGAAGCCTTAATGAGGGCACTCTTCCTAAGGGACATAAACATTCCAATAAGGAAAAGTGTAACTATAAACTTTGTGGGAAAGTTTAGGAGATATTCTCTTTGGTGATTCTGGTAAGTTGGCTGAACACTATGACAGTACTGGAGGGCCAGCTGGCAAATCTCAGAAGACTGCTGCACTTGTCAAAGTCTGAAGGGAGAAGAAGTATGCTGAGGTGACTAAACTCATTTATACATTCATGCCTAAAACACCAGGAATTTCTGAAACAAAGTAAAGTCATAGCCAATGCAGAAATACTGCAAGGCCATTACAATGTGTTTTCAATACATGAACCAGGAAAATTAATTTAAAGAATGTATGAATTTAATTTAATTTAGTTTAATTTGTGCATTATATAAATTATAATGTAAAAAAAATAATATGTAATCATGTAATCAACAATAACGAAACTGTAGTCTGATCACGAGTATTTTAAAATGTAATATAATTACAAGTACTTCATCTTTGGAATCTGATTACGTAATCCACATTACATGTAATCAGTTACTACCAACTGCCAATTGCATGCATGAAATAATAGGGTGTGAACTGCATTTCCACAATGGCTAACATCTACAACAGGTGGGTGTTATTTGTGAGCTCAGTGAGCTGAATTAACTGTTCTTATTGCTGTTCATCATTAACTCTACAATCTCAGAGGAGTGGTTAGATGCATTACAAAAACTCTGAAATATGACTATCGCACACAGATGGGACAGAACAGCTGTGTGCCCTAGCTTCAAATAGCCCACCATCTCATTTCCACTTAAGGGCTTCACTGTCTAAGAGGGTGTACACTGGGTTAGCCAGAACAAAATAGCAGAGTTCGGCAATAAAAACACTCGCTACAGTGTTCTCCATAAGACAAAACAGGCCAGAATATTCTTGTAATGTTTCACTCAGAAGCTTTTTACAAGAAAATACATTTTCCTGCCGAGCAACAGAAAACTGTAAACGAGATATATGAGCTTATCTCAAGAAGCATTAACAAGAATTTCTCTGAATCCTTTTCACTTTCAGTCCTAGGCCTATATTTAATTACATTTTTAGCTTTAATCCATATTATAGCTCCAAATGATTTTATAGATATAGGCCAGATTTACTAAACAGGGCAAATTAGCATTAGAGCCCAATTCCATAAAAGCGCCGATGGGAGGGGAAATTTCTGCGTGTTTTACTGGCAATGCGCACATGCAGAATACAGACGCAGCCAGATCATTTGCATAATGACCAGTGCAATCGACCAAGAGCAGCGCAAATTGCCGCCTGCTTTAAGACATGTTTTTTTGTGCGTTAATTAATGGCGCAAATACCAATAATTTGACGAGCGCAAACGTTAGTAAATCGCTTTGCGTGAATTATTTTAATACTCTCCTCCCATAAATTTTGCATCTGAAAGGGAAACTCCTACAAATGCATATGCAATAAGGTCAGGCACAAAAATAACTGTGTCCATGCCTTTTCAGCGATAATTCTTCACTGCACATCTTTATAAATCCTGACAGTACTATTTTAATGGCAAGAGACCATTCGCGCTGGCGTAAGCTATTAGTAAATCTGGCCCTTGGTATTTAATTAGTATTAAATATGTGGCAAATGTCTTCCACCCAACCAGAAATGGGTAGTTGATGTATAATGTATTCAACATCACGTTTAAAATTATATGAATTGTGTTAATATTAAGTCATAAGGGATGCACACATGATAATTAAATAGAATGAACAAAACGTGATTTAAATGCAGTGTCTTTTTATTAATATCTGTACTAATGATTATATATTTGCTCGTGGGTGATATTTAAAATTGGACTGACATTTAAATGGTTTTCTTAAATGTCCCATCTGGATTTAATTTATTAATAAATTTGCCATTAAGTCTTTCTCAGAGAAGTTTCATGACCTGAACTAACTAGTGATAAACAAGCAAGCTCAGGTATCACATTAAAAGGAAGAGAAATCTCTGCTTTGTATTTTTTTCTTTTGTGTGTGTGTGTGTGTGTGTGTTTTATCACAGCACAAGTTTAACCCTTTAAAGCTTATTTGATACACAAATTTCTAAAGAGTCTAAATTGTCAATATGATCAAAACTTTGCTAAAAAACGTTTCACACAACATGCCTTCTGTTGTCTGATTGATAGTATGTATAGTTTCATATTCTCAATATGTCATACTATATGAGCCATAAAAGCGTGATTTATCAAATCTGATACTCAACAAAAACGTGAAAACTGAAAAAAACAAAAAAAACAAAACTAAAGTTTAAATAAACTTTTGCAAAATAAATAAAGTAAATCCAAATATTTGACTATTATTTCATATGTTAAGCTTTATAGGATTAAAAGTGAATCATGACACTTTAATAATATTATTCATGATGCTAATTGTTTTTTGAGGAAATAGTTTTTATTCTATTAACCAGAAGCCGTACACAGTTTCTGAGGTTCAAACACATACACAAAAAAGAACAGAGTGCAATTATAATTGAACATTTTTAAACAAAAGCTTTACTTGCAAAGTGTTTCTATTAATTAAATAGATGCAATTAGATGCAGCATTTTGTTTTAGATAAAGGGGGAAAAGTTAAAAGAACTGCAAAAGCTTTGATTTTGCCACTCTTTAATTTTCAGTGTTGAGCTTAGATCTGTATTTTATTCTCACCACAGATAGCATGTGGCGTTGTGATCTATGAGCGGGACCTCCTGCTCCACGCCAACCAGAATTCAGCTGTGACGGGACCTTTAGCCTCAGGCTTGAGTCAGTAGTCATGAACTACTGCTCCTCAGAGGAGCTCATATCAGCAGGTGCTGCAGTGAATGAACCTCTGAGCCAGTCATATTGTAATGAAAATATATTGAGGATTAAAAATAAAGGTTCTGTATTATGATTCTGTGAAGAACCGTTAACATCCATGGAACTTTTCCAGGTACACAGATAGTGAGATATAGTTCTTTAGATTGTTAAAATGTTCTTCACACATGGGAATAAAAAATGGTTCTTTTAAGAACCGTTCACTGAAATGTTCTTTAGGGAATGAAAAATGGTTCTTATATGACATCACTGTAAAAACCTTCTTTTTTTAGAACCTTTATTTGAGCTTCTTAGACTCACCAAATCTTTTCAAATGAATCTGTATTTCTTTGCTCAAGTTTCCAACATTTGGGTGAATGATCTGACCTTGTCTGCCAGATGTGGCAGGTGCTTGTCTTTGCCCTGCAGCTGAAGATTTAATTCATTCAACTTAGATTTGCCAGTGTCATTAGAAATGAGTCATTACTAAACTTGCTGGCAAATTTGTTCATTCCCTTGCCCACGGGGAAAATCCAAACCTCGACTTGTGGGAGAGACATCTAAAACTATGTGACACACTTGCATGTGCAAATAACCAAAACCTGAACCAGATTATCATATGTAAATGAGCTATCCCATTCACATTGGAAGGATTCTATTCGCTTGTGTAAACACACAGGGGGTTCTCTCTGTTATGTAATATTGGACATTTTCATTCACAAAGTCATTTGAAGAAGCAGTCTTTGAAATGATACACTGCACCCACTGCTAGTATCTTTTACAAATGACTATTGAATTTGTGTTTTCAATGCCAGCTCCCCAGGACATCTGCATTTCGATGCCCGTAATGTACAAGCTGATATGGTTCAGCCCACGTCTTCCATTCTCTCTAGACAACATGGCCTGATCATGTTGTAATTACTTTGGTTTCCAACTGTTTCCAGTAACATTAGTACATAGTTTTAGGAGCTGGTAACAGCACCACTGATGACACAAGTTTTCAAGCATTCTTACCATGAAGGATTTATTGACTTCTCAAGTGTATTATTCTCTTTGTGTCTCCCACTAGACCTGGTAAGAACAATAGAATAGAAAAAAACAGCAACTTTGTGTTTAAAATATGGAATTCACATAATCAATTAATTATGTGGCCAATATTGGGCCAAAACAAAGTTGTTGAGCAAACTGAGCAAAAATAACACATAAATAAAGACATTAATTGAATATCTGGGTGAACAGGGGAAAAAAGGAGTAGGATTTACTTTGAAACAATGACTAGTAAATTTCACAAAATAACAAAGAAATTCAAGTAACTATGAAAGCCCGTTTCCGCCACCGAAAAAAAAAAAAAAGGTAATTGCGAATTTTTTTTTTAACAATTCTGACTTTTTTCTTGTAATTGCAAGTTTACATCTCGCAATTCAGATTTGTTTTCCTCAGAATTGCATGATATAAACTTGCAGTTGAGAGTTATAAAGTCAGAATTGTGGGATATAAACTTGCAACTGCATGGAAATAAAGATGGAATTATGAGATATAAACTCACAATTCTGACTATTTTCTCTCAAATCTGACTTTTCTCGTAATTGTGGCTTTACGTCTCACAATTCTGAGTTTTTTCTGAGAATTGTGTGATATAAACACAACTGAGAGTTATAAAGTCAGAAACGCGGGATATAAATTGCCAACTGCATAAAAATATAGTCAGAATTATGAGATATAAACTCACAATTCTGACTTTTTTTCTTGCAATTCTGACCTTTCACACATTTCCGACTTTATAACTCAAAATTGTGAGATGTAAAGTCAAAATTGCAGGATATAAACATGCAATTTAGAGAAATAAAGCCAGAATTGCAAGATATAATTTTCACAATTTTGACTCTTTCTCAGAATTCTGACTTTTTTTCTCACAATTGCAAGTTTATATCTCGCAGTTCTGGCTTTTATATATAAACTCGCAATTGCAGGTCCAGTTGAAGTCTATTCTTACAATTGCAGGTTCTCAAAAAATCTTTCTTACAATTCTAACTTGATTACACACAATTGCGACCTTATATCATGCAATTCTGACATTATAACTCCCAATTGTGCGTGTGCCTGTTTTTCTAGCAGTTCTAAGAAAAGAGCCAAATATTATTATTATTTTTTTTTATTGTACAATTTAATGATAAATGTATCAAAAGCAACATGACATTTGTTGTTTTGGTTTGACCATACTGGATGTTGAATGAAAAGGGCACAGCTCAAGCTTTTTTGTCAAGTAGTTGCTCATAAAATCTGAAATGAGCTTTTAGTAGCTTTTTTATTAAATCATAATGAAATACTTCGTGGTGCAATTTGAATAGGTGGAAGAATTACAAATTAAAACACTAAAAGAAAAACAACAACAACAACAACAACAACAACAAAAAAACAAACGATAAAATGTTAAGGGTGTAATCACATCTGTTGTACCAAATGGAGCCATGCTGGCTCTTTGAAACAGCACCACAAACAGAGATCAAGCAAAAGTGTTTAAACGCTAATGATGACTTTGAGGCTCTATGAACATCTGACAAGCTGCTCTGAATCATGTCATCAGTGCACATACTGCTCCCTCGAGGTTGTAAATATAATTTATTCAAAATGTTTTAAATAAAGAGTTCATGAACTCTAAACAAAGCAGCGTGGGTCAGTTTTTGATGGGAATATTTGATAAATGCGAGCATGCAGGGATGTTGTGGCTTTTATTCAGAGAGTATATAGAACATTTCTAGAAATATTTTTCATAATTATTGTACTTAACATTCTGTATATTTCTCATGATTGTTTTTCTGTGATACAGTAGATCTCTACTTAGTATTTGTTTGTATATGTTGAAAATATTGAGATTACCACCTCGAGCATGTGTAAATATTATATTAAACTGGTATGTCCATGTTAGACATTTAGTTCACCCATTGAAAAACAAAAATCGTAATAATTTAGTTTCAATTGCCCGGTTTTTTTTATTTTTTTATTCTGTGAAACAACTGGCTTTCACTGAAGTTCCTCATTTTTTTCCCTCACAAGATGACCAAGGCTTGCTCACCTAATGTTATAAAACTTCAAGAACTTACACTGGCTACCATGTTCTTGTACAGCATAAGGAATATCCAGTGGCTAGTGCCTGAACTCTGCTCAAATGTCTTGAATGAAATAAAAAGTGATGGGAACACACACTTGGACAGTTGGAAGTTGGATGTCATTTGCTTTATTTTTATTGTATTTCCCAACCCAGGCTCATTGGAAATACGTGCCTCTACATACATTTCTGCAACCCCGTAATTATGTACCTTACTGCACGTTTCGTGGCAGTTTCAAAGTGAAATGTCCAGAGAGTGGCGCTAAAACACACGTTTAATACGTGACCGTGGCACGTTTTTATTACGCTGGTACAGGCACGTATTGCAGCGTTTTCATTATGCTGATTGAGGTACGTTCTGCGGCCATTCAGAATTCAAATATCCGGTGAGTGTGCTAAAGATTAATGCTCTATCATGTTGGAAATATCCCCTACACCAAACCCAAACCTAAACCTACCCGATAGTGTTAACAAATGCAAAAGTAATATAGAAACGTATTCGCTGATGCAGCCATGCTATTTTAACTTCCTTATGCAGATTTGAGCTGTTTAGTCAAACCTTAGTTTCACGGGGATTCGTACCTGAGCTCTTCATCACCTAAGCGCAACGCTGTGTCGCATGAACTACCGAGTAAATCTGCTAGGTTAGAAAACTCATGTATATGAAGCTGTATATGTGACGACAACGTTCAAAACTATCAGTTTTCAAATCGGGCAGGATGTTAAAATTGTTTTGAAGTCATAACATAACATTCTGCAACTAATTGTGTGAAAATTAACCTTTATTAATCAAAAATATACCTGTAAATTATACTTTTGTGTGAAAAAGAATAAAAGTTGTCAGAGTTTTACTGCCTCTAGTGTTCATTTCAACTGGAAACTGCAGTGATTTGTATGTATAGGTACGTTTTTTCAGTTTTGCAGAAATGTATGAATAGGCACTTATTTCCAATGAGCTTAGGTTGGTATTTCCACTGCTTTCTCCTGTGACCTTGAGGCAGTCAGTACTTGATGGGTAACAATGAATTGCACAGTAAATACAATATCCACAAAATATAGAGAGAGCAAACGATATATCCAGAGAACAGATGGACTGTAGTTTTCAGTACAGTGCAGATTTATCAGGAGAGCTGGAGGGAGGCAAGCAGACAGAGCTGATGTGACGCGTTTACAAATCCTTTCATATAATATTCAATTCATGCAATTCTTCAGCCTATTTTTCTGTTTTTATTTACATACTTTTAATGGAGTTATACAGAAGTTAATTATGCTTAACAGCATTACAGTTATTTAAAACAGTAACAAGCACATTTGCTTGATTGCATTTTGACATATATAACACTTATAAATTTAATGAACACGTTTTGTTCTGTTCTGTTATTTCCAATAACTTGTCAGAAACATTGTGACAGCTAAACAAACAACAACAACAACAAATTTACTATATACTGTATACTTTACTATTAACTAGATTTTTATACAGTTTTTACAAATGAGGATCTCCCTAAAAGGAGGTTTTGTCTGTTTTAGACAAAATGTGGTGAAAATGTTAAAAGCTAAAGTTTTTCAGTTTCAAACTAGTTATTATTATCAATTCCAATGAAACTTAGCCAAACAAACACTGTGGAACAATTGTTATTAGTCTAAAAAAAAAAAGGTTACAACTTGGCTATGTGTTGTCAAAATTGACCGACCAGTTTGCGGAAGCAAGCTTCCATAATTGTGAGATGTAAGGTCAGAATTCACAGAAAAAGTCAGAATTATAAAATGTAAAGTCTTAATTCAGAGAGAGAGAGAAAAAAAAAATATAAAAAAATATAAACTCAGAATTGCAAAATGTAAACTCTGAATTATGAGAATGGAAAATTCTGACTTTATATTTTTCAAACATATACATGATAGATTTCTTTATAGATTTTCGGTAACATTTCAGGGTTACACTTTATTTTAAGGTTTCCTACAGTGTAGTTACACATTTAAGTACTGAGTAACATTAAATACATGTACTTACTATATGGTTAGGGTTAGGATTAGGGTTTGGTTTAGGGTTACTTGCATGTAATAATGCATAATTTATTGTTATTATAATAGTAAGTGCATGCAATGTGTAACAAGGACACCTTAAAATAAAGTGTTACCCACTTTAGTTTAGGGACCAGTTCTCACTATTGACTAGTCTCTCATTAGCATGGATATTACTAGGATATTGGCTGTTTATTAGTACTTATGAAGCAAATAATAATGCCTAAATGCACTAAAGTGTGGCCAGATTTGCATATACAATTCATGGTTAAATTCAGATCTTAATAACCTAAAATCCCAAATACTTCAGGAGAGTTAGTGTCATAGGATTTCATTAAACAACAAACAAAAAAACATATTCTTAAAATTTTCTCAGATATAGTTTCATCACTTATATACATGATGTCCTACGCTTCACGGTTTCAGTTCCAGTTCAGTTCATTTGTTAGAGGATTTATAAATATTTATATGTGTATGTGTAAACTGCACATAGGCAAAAAGATTCATGCTTTAGATATTGTAATAGTTTTAGTCTTGATATAAACATACAAAATGATATTACGTATAGAAACCTACAAATAAGAAATTAGATCACTGTGAACTGCTTAAGGACAGACACTGTTTGAGTATCTATTATATTAGTTCACACCTGGAGGTTTCTTTGTGTGAGACAAAAAACTGATGTTGGCAGACCCTGTAATTTCAATGTGCAAAACTACATATTTTCAAAATAGACTAGTTGGCTATTCAGTCTGTATACTGTAAAAAGGCTGGTTTTTGATGCAAAACCTTAAACCTTGACATGGCATCTCAAAAATCTAAAGCATGTTCCAAGACACTGTGTGAGATCTGACACAATGGAGATGTCTGTCTGAGCATGCATGTCTACAGCATCAGTTGTGAATTGAAAGCGGGCCACTCAAAAAACAGTGTGATGTGTGGCAGCCAAAGGTGTCCATCTCAGTTTTTATGACTGTAGCGGTGATGCTTTATAGGGGATGCTGTCATCCAACAGCTAAACCACACTAATGAAAAAGAACACTGCTTCAAATGTCAATATGTCAAAGATGAGGCTCACAATGACTCAGCTTTGTGTCTGCATCATGTACACTAACAGTCAAAAGTTTGAAACAGCTTTTAAACAACAAAGTCTCTTGTGATCACAAAGGCTGCATTTATTTGATCAGAAATACAGCAAAAGCAGTCATTTTGTGAAATATTATTACAATTAAAAATAAATAAAAATCTTTGAATATATGTGACCCTGGACCACAAAACCAATCTTAAGTAGCAGGGGTATATTTGTAGCAAAAGCCAAAAATAGGTCAAAAATTGGGTCAAAATGATCAATTTTGACACGTATAACTGGTTTTGTGGTCCAGGGTCACATATTTTAAATGGTAATGTATTCCTGTATATTTTCATCATCATTACTTCAGTCTTCAGTGTCAGTGTTACAAGTACATGTAATTCACAAATTAAGCTAATATGCTGATATGCTGGTCAGTTATTATTAATTATTATTTTTATTATTATCAATGTCCTTTTTTGGGGGAGGGGGGGCTATGATGCATCTATTTACATTTTAAAATATATTAAAAGAGAAAACAGTTCTAATATATTACTGCTTTAATGTATTTTGATGAAATAAATACAGCCATGGTGAGCTAAAAGACTTTCTTTCAAAAGCATTTAAAAATATCATAATTATTCCAGCCTTTTCAAGACATTTCAAATGACCATCAGTCACTTCAAGTTTTCTTTTCAGGTCTGAACTAAAGCAATTTAAATCCCATTTTTAAAATTTCAGAACAAGTAAAATGATTCATTACTGCTTTCTTTCCTTCATCAGCATGGAAACAACTTCCCATTGTCGCCACGCACGTTTGTCGCAGAAGACTACAGCTGTGATCTCTCCTGTCTGCTGTTGTTTTGAAAGCAGCAGGATGAGATGTTGACGAGGAGCAGTCAAAGGAACCAGGGCTCAGCGTGATGTGTGGGAGTCGCTCGTGCTTCCAGAACACACTTCACCTCCGGCTTCCTGCCTCGCTGCCTCAGGCCCAACCTTGATTTTACCCGGGCGAGACCATAGAATCTTAATTTAGCGTCACTTAAGGCAGAGGCTACGCTGAGAATCTAAAAATACATGCGACCAACATGAGGCATCATCTTCGGTATCGAGATGTATTTGAAGAACAGAGAAAATGTTCATGATAGGCACCATGGTTAAGCAGATGAAAGCCTCTACAAACTTCAAATTAAATCAAAGAGATGCTATTTAGTTAAAATTTTGACCAAAAAAGCTACTTCCTCAGCATTTCTGAAGCATCATGTGACACTGAAGACTGGAGTTATGATGCTGAAAATTGAGTTTTGCCATCACAGGAATAAATTACATTTTAAAATACATTAAACAGAGAACAAATCCTTTGTAATAATGTTTCAATTGTAAATTGTAATCATGCTTCACAATAGTACTATTTTACTGTAAATATAGCCTTGGTGAGTATACTTCTTTCAAAAACATCATAATTATAAACTTTCTGACTGGTAGTGTGTATGAAATTATCATGAACTAAAAACATGTTTCCAGGTTTTTCAGAGAAGCTATTTTAACCTGACAATCATTTTATTTTATTATAATGTATGCTATGTTAAGTAACGTTATTATAAATTTGCGCATATGGTTTCAAATTCAACGAACATCATCTTTTTGATTTTTTAATCAGAATGTTAATTTGTTGGACATGCAACATGTTCCTCAAGAGGTATAACGCAACACATCTAAAGTCACATATTAAAGTAAAAAAAAAAAGGAAAAAGAAAGATTCTAATACAACATTATGTTAATCATGATAAACGGGGACTGTGAACCCTCACATATTTGTCACATGCTGATCCTGAAGAAACTCTTTCAACCCCACCTACAGACATATTTGCAATTTTCATCTCAATCTGCATGAAGCGCTAATCTAAAACGCCTATTTTTCAGGGTATCATAAGTACCTGAAGTATCATTGTCAAGCGTGTTATTATAAACAGTCATTTCATATTGAGATTGCATTCACAAAGAGCAATTTCTAGTCAATCTTTTTTTTTTTTTTTTTACAGCAACAGTTGATATTTACCCTAGAAATTTTCTTATTAAAAATAAAGGTTTCAAAAGTATGTTTCACACTGATGTCATAGAAGAACCATTTTTGGTTCTCCAAAGAACCTTTCAGGGAACATTTTATGAGGAATTTAAAGGTTCCATGGATGTTAATGGTTTTTCATAGAGGTATAAATGTCAATAAAGAACCTTCATTTTTAAGATTGAAGCACCATTTTTGGTTCCTCCCAAAAATGTATGTCCTTTTAAAAAGTCTTGTTTTTGTTTTTGGGGTCTATTAGATGTTTTCACGTTTGAATGTTCAATCAGTGCTTACTGATATAGAGATGAGCTCCCTAAAACAGCAACATCATTTTTGTTCTTAGTGTGAAGAGTATTTTAATAATCTTAAGAACCGTTTTTCACTATAAAGAACCTTTTGTGGAATGGAAAGTTTCCATGGATGTTAAATGTTCTTCATGGAACCATAGATGCAATACAAAACCATTATTTAAAAAAATATATATTTTATGCATCTTTTATACACTTCTGACTTAACTCTTATTACTTTTTTGTGAGGCAGTCGTGGCCTAATGGATAGAGAGTTGGACTTGTAACCTGAAGTTCGTGGGTTCGAGTCTCAGGTCCGGCAGGGATTGTAGGTGGGGGGAGTGAATAACCAGCACTCTCTCTGCCCTCAATACCACGACTGAGGTGAGACCCTTGAGCAAGGCACCGAACCCCCAACTGCTCCCCGGGTGCCGCAGCATTGGCTGCCCACTGCTCTGGGTGTGTATTCACTACTGTGTGCATGCACTTGGATGGGTTAAGTGCAGAGCATAAATTCTGAGTATGGGTCACCATACTTGGCCACACACCACTTCCCTTTTCTGACTTAAGCTTTTTATTATTTATCATTTATGGTTTACTCACCCCACAGTTCTTTATAGCGCAGGCTGTGGGCTTCCTTTCAGGTTCATAGGCACAATAATTCCTTTGAGAATCCTTGTCTATTTTCTGAGAAATATACCAGGAATTTAATTTACAGTTGTGTACCATAACATTGAAGAAAAAAAGTCTAATTTTAAACTGTTGAATGACTTTCTGAAAAAGAACATTGTAGTGTTGTAGCTTATAGATTCATAAGCGCAATATTGTAATTCATTATCTATAACACTTTAGTGTAGGGACCAATTCTCAGTATTAGTTGCTTATTAGCATGACTATTATTAACATGTTGGCTATTGATTAGTATTTATAAAGCCCATATTCACCATGACCATATTCTACATCCCTAATACCTAAATTTAACAACTACCTTATTATTAAAAAGCAGCAAATTAGGAGTTTATTGAGGCAAAATTCATAGTTAATGGTTTGTTAATAGAAAGAATTGGACCTTAAAATAAAGTGTGACCTCATTATCTATTGGGCAGCGTTTGAAATGACTCCACAAGTTCAATGCAAAGCACACATACACAGATACGAAAAATGACTTCAAAATCCAGTGAGAACATGCTGATCTGCTGAAGTACAGTTCAAATATAGCCAGCTCTCATGATGCTGAGAGTGAATGAGTTGGGCTCTAAGGAGACCCATCTTACTCCAGGGACACTTTATGGGAAGATAATTTGGTGACTGTCAGATCTCATTCATGTGTGCAGTGTTCTCTGACTGTGCAATCCTTCTGCTTTTGGACACATGGAGCAAAGCCCACAGAAAATCACACTGGCAGTAATAGGTTTAAATTCAAAGACCTGGTAATATGATTCTGACACGTCGCACAATGCTGCTTATGTGGGTGACTCAAGTTCAAATCTGGTTTGTGTCATTTCTCAAACCCAACTGCCTTTTTTTCCTGTCACCTCTCCAATATGCTCCCAATAAAAGTGGAAAAAGTTACCCATTTTCTTTTTAACAAAAGAGAAAAAATAACAAGACGTTCCATGATTCTAAGAACATGACTCAGCAAATATAACTACCGAGTTTTGACCCAGTGTGACCTATGCTCAGGTGCAACTTATTTTCTGAAAAAATAAAATAAAAAAAATGGTTGAACTAAATGAAAAATCTGGGAAGGGTAGACTTTAAAATGAAAGACCTATATAGACAAAAGACCAGAATATTCCTTGGGTCAAACAGCAAGTTTTCTCTGTACTGTTAATTGTGATTAAAAAAGTGAATTAATTACTTTATTTCTTCCTTTGAACCCACATTTTAAAGAATCTATAGTGACCAGTGCTAGCCAACCTACAAGACTCAAAAAACAAAACAAAACAAACAAACCAAAAAAACCTTGACACTTAGGACAAAACAGAACTAAGTCATATTTCACCTTCTGTACAATTCAGGCTGGGTTTTCTCAGCCATGTTAAAGTACAGTATGTGTTAAATATGACAATGGGGTATGACTCAAAGTCAATTTTTTACATGCACCAATCTTTTTATTGACCTTTGAACTTGACATATGGGACAATACAGATCAATGTGATGCCAGGTTTGACATCAGTGAAAACCAAACCCCACTGGTTCTTGAATCTCATTATTGATTGTGACGATAAATACATACTATAGCATTTTCAGTGGATAATAACTCAAATTTTGGGTAGATTTAGGGCTCTGTAACAGTCATTCACAGCACAGCTAAGACCTCTTCATCTGGACAGGCTGTTGGGGAAGCAGACATCATGACTTCCCTTTGGTCTTGTGGAGCGCTGCCATGCATTTGGCAATGAAAAGTTAATTCTTGAGCTTTGAAATAGCTTTCAGCTGTGCCAGAGATCCCGCTGAAACATTAGCTGTGGGCCAAAGTGTTTTGCCAAGTAGTGATCAAGAAAGTAACAAGTTAATGAAAAAAATGAAATGAGTACATATTCCAGCATAGACTTAAAAGCACAGCAGCAAGAGATGAAATATTTTCTAAGGGTCACATTATAGATTATGACTGGTTTTGCTGCAAAAAAGACGGAAAGCACTAACATGAGCCCTCTTCAGACAGAAACTGTTTCGCATGGGGACATATTTAAAAATAAATTTACGTGGCTCAGTGATTAAAAGTCATGCATTTGTTTTATTTATGATGGGGTGAGTTCTGTGATTCTTTGAACCCGGGATTGCGCTGATCACTTGGTCAGATATGTGATGTTTAGCTGTAAACAAAATGTCTGTCATTGCTTGAGCAATTAATAAATTCATGTAATAATTGGAAAATAATATCTTAGTAATTATTTGATTATTAAAGTAAATGTTTTATTTGAAAAATAATTGTATTGAAAATTGACATGCTACAGTTAAATGGTTTTCTGTCTTGCATTTTCTCTCTCAAAATGATGGACATCATTTTAAAAATGTGCAAATTGGCAACAATAAGTTACAGTTTTTCTCAGTCGATTTGACACATTTCTCCAAACTCAGGTCACTGTTCTCAAAACAGTTAACACAGTGATCTGAATACTTTGTAATTGTCCTAAACAGATTGTGTGTTTTCATTCATTTAATTCAAATTACAAATCATGCAAATAATTTTCTCAAAACAATGTGCACAAAACTCTAAAATGTTTTCACAATAGTTAATGCAACCAACCAATACTTTAAAATATCTGAAAAAAGGTTTTACACAAATCACAAACATTTATGTACCATTTATCCAAACACAACAATCAAAATTCTGTCATTTGTCATTCTATCAAATGAACATGGTATATTTTCGATTGGCCCTAAACTGATAACTACTAGACTTATAATGTGCTGATAGTACAGATTTTTAGTCCTCATGGGACAACTTCAGTTATTTACTGTAAATGTCCAAAACATTTTTTCAGAATTTAAGTTTGAGATCATTCAGGTGGACAATCAAGATTATTTTGAATGGAACAGCAGCATTGCTGACATAGTGGTCCAGAGCAACATCACCAGCCACAAAGGAAGAGGCCTGTGGAGTTGTTGAGACAGGAGCTTTTCAAGCATGGATTCAACCTTCTTACACTTTTTCTCCTATGATGCATGTGCAGCAAATATTTAGTGTAGATATAAAGCAATGAAATTCTCTTCCAGATGTAAATGAAAGACAAGATCAATTCAGGATAATTCATGTATACAGCACGCACACACATATTCATACACACACACACACATACATATATATATGTATATATATACAGTGCCTTGCAGAAGTATTCAAACCCCTTCATTTTTTTCACATTTTATGTTGCAGCTTCATGTTAAACTGCATTAAATTACTTTTTTTCCACATCAATCTACACTCCATACACCATAATGGCAAAGCAAAAACAGAACTGTCACAACTTTGTAAATTTATAAAAAAATAAAAAATCTGAAATAAGTACATTGCATAAGTATTCAAACCCTTAACTCAGTACTTAGCTGAAGCACCTTTATAGCCTCAAGTCTTTTTTGTTTGATCTGACAAGCTTTGCTCATCAGCATTTGGCAATTATCTGCCATTCTTCTTCTCACCTGTTCACCTCTCAAGCTCTGTCGGGTTGAATGGGGCAGATGCACATTTTCAGGTTTCCCCAGAAATATTTGATTGGGTTCAAGGCCAGGCTGTGGTTGGGCCACTCAAGGACATTCACAGAGTTGTCTATAAGCCACTCTTGCTGTGTGCTTAGGGTCATTGTCCTGTTGGAAGGTAAACCTTCTGCCCAGTCTGAGGTTCTGAATGCTCTGGACTGGGTTTTCATTAAGGCTATCTCTATATTTTGGTGCATTGAGCTTGTCTTCTACTCTGATGTGTCCCTCAGTCCCTGCCGCTGAAAAACAGCCCCACAGCATGAGGCTGCTACCAGCACACTTTACTTTTGGGATGGTACTCTGCAGGTGATGAGCAGAGCTGGTTTCCTTCAAACATGATGCTTAGAATTGAGGTTCATCATGCCAGAGAATATTGTTTCTCAGAGTCTGAGGGTCCTTTAGGTGCTTTTTTGCAAATTCCAAGTGGGTTTTTGTGTGTCTTCACTGAGGAGAAGATTGAGTCTGGCCACACTGACATAAAGCCCAGATTGGTGGAGTGTTGCAGTGATGTTTGTCCTTCTGTAGGTTTCTCCCATCTGCATATATGATCATGGAGCTCAACTAGAGTGACCATCAGCATCTTGGTCACCAGTCTAGACAAGGCCCTTCTCCATCAGTTGCTCAGTTTGGCCAGGAGGCCAGCTCTAGGAAGAGTCCTGGTTGTTTCAAACGTCTTCCATTATGGATAGTGAACCTTCAATGCAGCAGAATTTTTTTCTGAACTCTTCCCCAGATGTGTGGCTTTATGCAAACCTGTTTCTGAGCTCTACAGGCAGTTCTTTTGACCTCAGGGCTTGGTTTTTGCTCTGATATGCATTTTCAGCTGTTAGACCTTTTATTAAGATGTGTGTGCCGTTCCAAATCATACCCATTCAATTGAATTTGCCACAGGTTAACTTCACTCAAAGTGTAGTAACATCTACAAGCAATATGAATGCTCCTGAGCTAAATTTCAACTGTCCCAGATAAGGGTTTGAATACTTATGCAATGGAATCATTTAAGTTTTATATGTTTAATAAATTTGCAAAGATGTTAAAAACCTGTTATTTGCTTTGTCATTATGGTGTGTGAAGTGTAGATTGTTGAAAAAAAAAATTTTTTTAAAGCGGTTTAACATAAGGCTGCAACATAAAACGTGAAAAAAATGAAGGGGTTTGAATACTTCTGCAAGGCACTGTATATACTGTATATACTGTATATATACATATAAATATATATATATATATATCTGTGCTGTAAAAGACTGATCTGTGGCTATCAGAAAAGTTTGTTTGCAGTTCTTGCTGCTAAAGTTGGCATAAACAGATTTTAAATTTAAAGGGGCAATTAGTTTTTCACATGGGTGATAGGAGTTGGAAAACTTTTTTTTTGTTTAGATATACATAATATGTATAAAACAAAACTCCTTGTTGAAGAATTGCAATAAACATGTATTTTCATTAGTGCATTTGTGCATCTACAGCTGACTATGTTTTATAATCATTAGAGAACAAACCTATAGACTTGATGTTAATATTTACTTTTAATAAACGCATTACTAGAAAAAATTGCAGTGCTTCATTTTGCAGTAAAGTTGAACTTTTTGGTTAAGATAATTTTGTGTTTGGATGGCTGTGCTAATTTTTTTGAGAACAAGTACACTACATTGGAGAAAAGTGTCAAATCGATTGAGAAAAACTGTAACGCAAACTCCCATATACACAATGTAAACACTGAGTCAGCTACTTGTTCGGCTAGTTCAGCCCTAATTTACATAAATGTATATATCTAAAAAATGTATTACTTACCATCAAACGTTTAAGTGATTTTGTTTTAATTTATTTTAGCTGTTGTGGAGCACGACTTGCTTGAAACTGTTTATAAGCTAAATATATTCAGTAATAAGTGTTTGTAAAATGACTTTGGATTGATCCCTTCTTGTAAATTCAGAGATGTAGATTCAGATTCAGGCATGCCCACACAACCTTGGTATTGTCAGTAGGCAATTCGGCCAGGAATTTTTACAATGGTGATGGGAGAAAAACAGACATTTTGGATCTGAATGGCAATAAAAATCACAGAATACCTCCTTCTGAATGTTGAAACTACCTTATGTGCCCAGAAGTTCAGTTTATGTTTGTTTAATGTATGATATGACCCTTTTTAATGTACACCAAGACTTTTATTTTATATTAGAATCCAGAAAGACGTCTCAGAGCAGTAATTTGTGAAATCTATTACACTCAAGCCTTCCTTTCAGTCTCTGTACTAGAAGAGAAGAAATCATTCAGTCCAAATTTTCAAAATTCTGATTACATTTTATTTTATCATTCCAAGTCTAATCAGACAAAAAAGAAGAAAACAAGGAATGGCTGATATAGCGTATCATTACATGATGTTAGAACATGCTGCATACACATCTACAATATGCTTTGATTCTGACGCTTCACTTGTTGAAATCATGTTGAAAGCTGCAGTGTGAATAACGGCAAATTATGGCTTTCCTAAATTTATACTCTCAGTAAATGCATGAGCTGATATTATGTATGATAACAGTACAATAATCAGTGTGCAATCACGGTTAACTCCATCCATGTCTTTTCACTTTACAGGAATAAACTCTTCTTGCCAGTGACAAATTTTAGTTTCAATAATGTTCACTTAGCAAGTGCACCATGTGGATTTGCTATTTTCCACATTTACATTAAAAAGCAGTCGATGTCAGACTTTTGTCCCTGTGTCTTGTGTTTCCTCGTTCCCAGTATTTCCATGTCCATATCTGGTGTTCATGTTCCTGTCCTCATTCTGTGTGATCATTAGTTCATTAGTCTCCGTCTGTGTTTGATTACTCCGCACCTGTTTCAGTTCTCCTCGTTTGATTGCCCAGTATTCTTAAGCCTTGGTTTTCCCTGTGTCTGATGTCCGGTATTGTTCGTCTAACCCCCATGCTCCATGTGTGTACTCCTTGGATTGTTCATTAAAAGAAGTTTTGAATGTTCTCCTCGTCTCCTTGCTCCAGTATAGATTGTGACAGTCATGCAGTCAAGCGTGTTACAATAAAAACGCAAATGATGCAGTTAACTGATCTGAACTTTATACTTGTGGACTGAACAGGCTTTACAGCAAATATTGTAAAGGGAGCTAACACAGCTACAGCTTTGGGACTTTTTGCTGTTTCTACCACTTTTCCCTTTCTGTGGTGTTCAAGGACACCAGACTTGGGTTGTTCAGATGTTTTCTGATTGGTCCACTGTAGCACTTACTGTAGTTGTAAAATAATAATGCCTGTGCCCATGCCATCACTGTATAACTGACCATGTAATTGCATTGAGTAATTAGGAAGAAATGGCAAGTAATACAATGAATTAAACACGCAGTTCTGAGGTAGAAAGACTTTACTCACCCTAAGGCTATCAAAGATGTAAATGCTTTTCTTTCTTCATCAGATTTAGCATTACATCACTTGCCCACCAATGGATCCACTGCAGTGAATGGGTGTGATCAGAATGAGTGATCCAAACAGCTGATAAAAACATCACAACAATCCACAAGTAATCCTCACCACTCCAGTCCAGTCCATCACTTAACATGTGAAGTGAATAAAAAGATAAAAGAGTAACTGTGACTTTATATCTCACAATTTCAACTTTATCAAAATTACCCTTTTTATTTTTACTTTGTCATCATGTGATTCTTTGTTACCAGTTGTATTATTAAGGCAATTATCAGTATGAGTATAAAGCAAATTAAAGTTGTTCATAGGCTGCTGTACAACACACTACAGGCAATGTAATGAAGTGAAAAATTCCAGCTTGGCTCCATGTGTTTCTTAGCTGTCTGGTATTCTTGTCAAGTGTGATCATATCAAGATAGCTGAATGTTTTAAATAAATGAGCATCATGTCATACAGCCCCAGGCATGGCTGACTGTTACCCATCTCAGGCCTAGCTTACCCAACAGCATTTGGCTTTAACAAGCGCTTGTCCTCCTCATACAAGGGCTAAATGACCTATAACGCCCGGGGGTCCAAGGGTGGTAAAAACTGATCGCAAATGATAGGGGGTTGCATCTCAATTCCTGGAGAAACTGTCTGCGGAGAGGGCATGGACCATACATGATGGAGCAGACTGAGACAGAGTAAAAAGGAATCTTCTACTGACCTGAGTGAAAAATGAAGATATTCTCTTTGACAAAGTAGCCGTGTCTTGGGGAAAGAATAAAACATTTATCACACTCCCTTTTTATTTTGTGCTGTTTGACACCATAGGAAAAATGCCTGATGGTCAAACGGATTGTCTGATCATATTAAAATGGCTTTAATAATGTAAAAAACATATTAAAATAATCTAACTTGATTAAAATGCTAAACGCACTCACGCAAAACATGTAAACTGACGTAATACTTCTCAAACTGGGAAAAAAAGAGATCTCACTTGAGCAATTATTTTAGAGTGCTGCAGTGATGTATTTTTGTAGACCAACCTAGTTAGCATCACACTGGTTCCCTCGACAAAAACTCAATAGGATTTTTCCATTGGCTTTTGGATTACTGCAGAAAATTAGCTCTGTGATCAATAAAAGATTATGATTCTTTCAAGTTTTGTTCATCACGATAATCTTCACAAATGAGCACAGCCTTTATGAATTTTAAAGCCTAAATACAATTGGCAGAAGCAGGGCCGCATTAAGACTTGCTGGGCCCCGGGGCTATGACTTACTGCAGAGCCTATAGAATAAATGCATTTGATTTGTAAACCAAATGCAAACATGACGTTTTAATCACTAATGGTAAAGCATGGAATTTACGGAAAAGCTCCACTTAATAATAGCGCTAATGGGGGTGGGGGGGTGGGGCATGGTGGGGCTTTGGCGATCGGCGCTACCGATGACCAGTCAGTCTACTCCACAGCCAATCACGGGCCCCCTCCTTGCTCGGGCCCCGGGGCTTCAGCCCTGCCTAGCCCAATGGTTAATGCGGCCCTGGGCAGAAGTAATAAGCTACGGTTGCATGACTTCAATGTCACCACCATTTAGTTTCCGGCAAGATCATTAAACCGTTTTAATGCCTCAGAAGTCGCTCTGAAATCAGTTTTATGCGGTACCTTTGTACGCAAATGCCGCAAGGCATCAAGTCAGCTGCCTAAGCTTTCGGACGCAGCCTCTGAGCACAGATATTTAGCCTGCTAAATATTTTTTGGCCATCAGCAATGCATTGGTCCTTCTGTCAGATCACATCTTTGAGAATTCACACTATGCGATCATCATTCATGTGAATGGATTTGCCTCAGATTTAGGGCTTTAATTGGCAATATCCAGAAAACTGCCAACAAGTGAAAATCAGGCCTAAAGTCATGTGTTGGATTTAGCTTTTGATGTGACTAACCAAAATATGAATCCACCTTTTTTTCGATCCCATCCTTCACCATGTTTCCATCTACAGTGGCCCAATAGTGATCAACATAACGAAACAAGACGCAACACAACAAATTTAACACAACAGAAACAAGTGCAACACAATAACATTAGCACATCACAACGGAAACAAGCTGCAAGACAACAAAATTAGTACAACACAACAGAAACAAGGCACAACACAATGAAATTAGCAGAACACAACAGAAACAAGCCACAATGCTAAGAAATTAGCACAACACAACGGAAAGAAGCTGCAACACAACAAAATTAGCACAACACAATGGAAACAAGCCACAACACAACAAAATTAGTTCCATGTGTTGTTTTTTGGCGATTTCGTTGTATTGTACACTACTGGGCCACCATACATATCAGCTTTGAGAGGTGTGGAATAAAAAAAAAGAAAATATTCAAAAAGTGGAAATAAAGTTCTTAAGGGAGTATTTAACTGGGTGCCTGGAAAAGTTTAAGTCGACCACTACGCTTGGTCCAACCTGATGTCATGGCAATCCAAACATATTTTATTACGTGGCTAATTTGAATTAATTTGTACAAACTCATCTGTACAAATTTGTATGATTTGTGAAAAATTGCACGTATTTCACAAGGTGGCAAATTCGTAAGAATTCGTACGAATGCCCAACCCTAACCCTGCCCCTAAACTTGCTCTCACAGAAATCATACTTCCATTTTTGTGGTAGCTCTATAGCATCTCTGTTGAAGTGTAATTAGCTGGTGAAGTGGATTTAGTTATTATAGAGTTAATGAAAGTTGTCATGTGCAATGTTTGAAGTGGATGTCCTAACAAATGTCAGTAGACTGGGAAAATTTTAAAACAAGCAGTTCATTCATAAATTCATACAACCTTACCTTCATGCTGTGAAAATACAAATGGAGTACAGAAGATACATACAGTGCCCTCCTCTAATATTGGCACCCTTGGTAAATCTTGGTAAATATGAACAAAGGTGGCTGTGAAAATAAATCTGCATTGTTTATTCTTTTGATCTTTCATTTAAAAAAAAAATCACAAAATTCAAACCTATCATTGTAAAACAATTGAAAGTGGGGAGAAAAACTGATGAAATAAATGTTTTTCTCCAATGCATGTTGGCCACAATTATTGGCACCCCTAGAAATTCTTATGAGTAAAATATCTCTGAAGTATATTCCCATTCGTATTTAATTTTTTAGGACTTTTTTTTTTTTTTTTTAGTGATTAGGAGCATAAAATTGTCCAGCCATGACTTCCTGTTCCACAGAATTATAAATATGAGGAACACAAAGGCCAAATTCCTTTAATCATCCATCACAAGGAGTAAAACCAAAGAATATAGGTCTGTGCAGAACAAGACTGTTGAGCTTCACAAAATAGAAAGTGGCTGTAAGAAAAAAGCTAAAGCATTGAAAATCCCCATTTCCACCATCAGGGCAATAATTAAGAGGTTCCAATCAACTAAATATGTTACAAATCTGCCTGGAAGAGGACGTGTGTCTATATCGTCATAATGCACGCTGAGGAGGAGTGTTTGAGTGGCCAAAGACTCTCCAAGGAACACAGCTGGAGAATTGCAGAGATTAGTTGAGTCTTGGGGTCAGAAAGCCTAAAAAAATATCAAACAGCCCCTATAGTACATCAACACATGCTGTTTGGGAGGGTTTCAAGAAAAATTCTCCTCGCTCATCCAAATACAAACTCCAGCATATTCAGTTGTCAGACACAACTGGAACTTCAAATAGCACTGGCTTCTATGGTCAGATGAATCTAAAAATGAGCTTTATAGCAGCAAACACTCAAGATGGGTTTGGTGCACACAGGGATAAATAAAAGTACCCCATGTGTACAATGAAAATATACTGCTGGATCTTTAATGTTGTGGGCCTGTTTTTCTGCTGGAGATCCTGGACATCTTGTTCAGATGCATGGCATCATGGATTCTATCAAATAACAACAGATAAAAAAAATTAAACCTGACTGTCTCTGTTAGAAATCTTATAATGGGCTGTGGTTGGATCTTCCATCAGGACAATAATCCAAAACAAACATCAAAATCAACACAAAAATGGGTCACTGAGCACAAAATGAAGCTTTTGCCATGGCCGTCCCAGTCCTCTGACCTGAACCCTATAGAATATGAGTGGAGTGAACTGAAGAGAAGAAGCACCAACATGGAGCTGTGAATCTGAAGGATCTGGAGAGATTCTGGATGAAGGAATGGTCTCTGATCTCTTATCAGGTGTTCTCCAAACTCTTCAGGCATTATAGGAGAAAACTCAGAGCTGTTATCTTGGGAAAAGGGCGTTGCAATAATTGGGTGCCAATAATTGTGGCCAGCATGAACTAGAGAAAGCATTTATTTCACAATGAGATTTCCCCCCCACTTTCAATTGTTTAACTTCAATGATAGGTTAGAATTTTGTGAATTTTATCTGAATGAACAACCAAAAGGATAAACAATGCAGATTTATTTTCACAGCCACCTCTGCTCATTTTTACCAGTGGTGCCAATACTAGTGGAGGGCACTGCAAGGTATGTAGGAGCAGGTTTGGTTTATTCATTTTAATAAATGTTGATTTTAATAAGTGTACACTGAATAGGTTGTTATAACTGAATGCTGTTGTGTAATGTATTATGATACACTGAGGTGCAAACAGTATCTGCCATTAAATAGCATCGAACACTATTTGCACTTAGTGAAAATAGCCTCTGCCCAATTATTGTCAGTCGGCATGGGCTGATTTTCTATTCCACTGCTGCAGTTTAAGTTTTATGTTTACTATTTTCAATAAAATGTCAAAAAGAGCTGTGGAATATAATATACTCTATTTTCATGTTTAAATTAAATGCCAGAAATCATCCGTGTCATCTTTATCATCAAAGATGCCATTCAAGTTCCACAGCATTGGTTCACTGCTGTGATTCAAACACCTGAATTTACTCTTTAAAATGTCAAGAGTGTATTTCAATGGATATATGTCTGGTTATAATGCTCTTATCCATCATTTGATCAGGTGGATTGTGCTGTAGTAGTACATTAAGCTTCTACTTCAGATGGATTGTGTAAATAAGACACAAACTCAGAAATGGTGCAACTGTTTTGTAAATTTGTCCAGAACATCAACTTGATGCAACTTTAAGATCACCCAATACATTCTATTTATATGTTGTCATGGATTCACATCAAAGCAAAACCACAATGATTAGATTAAATGGCTCACATGGCAACATTCAAATCAAACCAATTATTCTGTATCAAAAAAGGCCTGGATTACATACAGAACCAAAAGAATTTCATCCATCCACTCTGTTGGATGAGACCAAAGCAGCTTCTCAAATCAGTTGCGTGGGAATGTATTATGACTAATTTCTGGTAACCTAAATAGCCATCTCTTTATTGATTGTTAAAAGTGAATACACTAGAGTATCAACAAAGAGCAACAGTAGGTCTTCTGAAGTAAAAATCTCAGTTTTCTCAATAAATCAATTGATTTTTTTGCAATAATGTTAAACGCTTCAAGACAGACCAACATATTGTATTTGTTAATAGCTTAGGATGTTTTATACTTACAATTACAGACTTATTGCGACTAGTTTGATCTTAATCTGTTGTTTCTGATTCAGTTGCATCCTTCAAAATATATAGGATAACTAGTTCATTTCCTTATGAAATACATTAAGTATACATTCTTGTACTTTGTTTGTTTTTTAAATCCGTTTTGCTTCAATTGTTGCAAAGGTTTTTTTTTGTTTTTTTTTGCTAAAACTGTTGTGATTCATCTTATTCATCTTCATCTTCATTTCCAAGCCCAAGTAGATCATATAGACCAGTTATTCTCAACCAGAGGCCTCAGCAGACTTTCAAAGGGGCCTCAGGATGACTTAAAATAAGATAAAGCAAACATTAAAATAAGGTAAAATGATTGCAAATCAATATTTCTTATTTTAATTAATCCCCTCAACAACTGCTTTTTTTTTTCTTTCTTTGAAAAAAAGAAAAATGGTTCCAACTAAATATATGGTACCCTAATTTTTATTATGTACTTTAAACACTGTATTAAAAATCAATAAATAATAAAAAAGAAAACATTTTCTTTCTTTTCTTTTCTCTTTTCTTTTCTTTTTTCTTTCTTTCTCCAATGTGTACAAATCATGTAAATTAATGTAGTCTAAATATAAACTCCATGGGCATTTTTTATAATGAATATACATTTTTGTAGTTATGCCAAGCTCTAAAATATTTTATTAGGTAGAGTAAATTTTTTTATTTTTATTTATTTATTTATTTTTTTAAAATCCTTATCCTCAATCCTTATCCTGTAAAAAACACAGCTGGCAAGTAAATTAATTGGTTAGAAAGAATACGAACCCTGAAGAACATTCAACTCTTAAAACTTCTGAAATCTTGAAATTCAATTTATAGATACAAGGCCTTCAAAGACTGATGTGGAAAACCGGAAGTCTTAAAGGTTGAAAACCTCTGGTACAGATCACCAGCACCAAAGGCTTCTATGATCTACTTAAATTCTTACTGCTCTTTGTAAAGGCAGCCTTGATTGCTTTGGCACAAGCCTTACAATTTTTTTAAATCCATGTGGTAAACATAAATGGGGTACAAAAAATTCATCCAGCACTAAGGCCGGTGAAAAAGTGGGTGGTCACTTCAGCACTCCATTGAACATCCATACTCTCGCTCTCTCTCTCTGTGAGAGTAGTACTGCTGTCGCTGGCATATGGAGCCGAAAGTGACCTGATAATAAGTAGCATTAATCACAGTTTTAATTACGAACCAGGGTTCAACATGAGGTTAAAAGCTCATTCCTAATGGCATTCCAACGACTCGATCCAATGCATACCAAACAGACTTGCATTCTGCAATTATGCTGTGAAGTTGTTCATATGATGGGAGGACTCCTTGACAAATGAAGGGTTGTCACGAAGCTAGCCGACATTCCTGATTTATGATTCCTGCACATCGCTGATGCCTTTCACAACATCTGATTTTTAAGTCATCACTGTTGCTTTAATTTACTGCCAGAGCTTTGACACGGCTTGTTTACTGCTACACTAGAGTCGTTGTATCATCATTAAGCTTTAGTGAATCCTTCCAAAAACCCCTCTTTTATGAACAGCTCCGATGATCATCTGTCCTAAACTGAATATAGATTTTCCTAAACTGAAAAATATTTGGTGTAGAAACAATTTTCACTCAGAAATTGCACATTTCACAAATTACAGAGAAAAACAGATTGAATTAAGTGTGAAATTTGGTATTTAATAGTATCTTCTTGTAAAACGTACTCCAATAATCCTATTTTGTATTTGAAACTTTGAAATTTTTACAGTGTACATCAAGTTGGAAAGACTATTACAACCTGATCTCATGAAGAAAACGTACCTGTAGGAACTTTTTCGCAAGACCCAAAATACGCACCACCATGTACGTTTCGTGGCATATTCGATGTGAAATGTCCACTGGGTGGCACTAAAAGAGTGTTTTTTTTTTTTTTTTCGGAACAGATGAACGTACATATGGTATGTTTTATGTGACGTTGGTTTTGTATATGTCACCGCAGTTCTGACTTGACATGTCCGTTGCTATAACTCAAATACTCTGTGACTTTTTAAAGGCAGCGGCTATTTGCACTAAGTGAAAATAGCGATAGAAGCTATTTACACTAAGTGCAAATACCAATAGATGCTAGTATTTACACTAAGTGAAAATAGCATATTTTCTTAGCGATAGATGCAATATATACTACTACTAAGTACAAAAAGCAATGGGTTCTTTTTACACTAAGTGTAAATAGCAATTAAATACTATTTACAGCAAGTGAAAATAGCATATTTTCTTAGCAATTGCAAATAAAGATAGTGTAAATAGAATCTATGTAAAAATTACAGGATTTTCTGCTATTTATACTGTTTATTGCAAATAGTGCAATAACAGTGCAATTGGGGGCAGTCGTGGCCTAATGGATAGAGACTCGTACTTGTAACCCGAAGGTCTTGGGTTTGAGTCTCAGGTCCGGTAGGAATTGTTGGTGGCGTGAGTGAATATCCAGCATTTGCTTCACCCTCAATACCACGACTGAGGTGAGACCCTTGAGCAAGGCACCAAACCCCCAACTGCTCCCCAGGCGCCGCAGCATTGGCTGCCCACTGCGTGTGTGTGTGTGTACGTATTTGGATGGGTTAAATGCAGCGCACAGATTCCGAGTATGGGTTGTCACATCCTTTCCTTTTCCTTCCTAGTGGCAAATATCACCTCAGTATTGTACATTATAAGACAGTATGCAATAATAACATATTGAGTGTAAATTATATAATTTTAATTAAAAAAATTGATGCCACCTTATTGGCACAATAAAGCCCTCCGTACACCTACCCTAACCCTACCCAATACTTTGGTTTCACCTTTTTTTTTTTTGAAAATGAGTGCCTTTCCGATGATACGAGATTTGAAAAGGGAGAAGAAAGAGGTCAGCAAAAGGCGGATTTGAACACTGGTCAATCGCGTCAAAAAGACTTTGGTGTGCAATTCACCATCTACACCACAGAAAGTGCTAGTTTGACAACCATTTTTTGTAATGTTAACACGTTGGTGGGCGGAGTTTGTGTAAATAGCTTCTGCCAACAAGGCGACCTATTTGCTTTTAGTGTAAATAGACACTCCGCATTTTAAAATAACACACTATCTGCACTACACCTAAACCTACCTGACAGTATGAACAAAAGCGAATGTGAAAAACACAATCGCAAGCATGCCGCTTTAGCTTGTTTTTTGATCTCTCATCTCTTAGCTCTTTCATTGTGAATCATGTTTTCCACAGGATTCATACTGTTGGATTCCACATCCTAAGTCCAATTCTATGCCAGCTGAGCTACCGAGCAAGCTTATGTTTGGAACGCGAAATATATAGAGCTGTAATCATAACTGTGTACGAAAACGATTATAAGTGCTTGATGTTTTGCTGCCTTTAATGTTAATTTCTGTTGGAAATTGCAGTGATATGTATACTTATTGGTATGTATTTCGCATCTTGCGAAAAAGTTCCCACAGGTAAGTTTTCGTTATAAGATCAGGTCAACTATTATGTAATATTATGAACATTGGTTTTATTGGTGCAATGCTATAGAATTAATGTTGATTTTTTTCCATTCATTTTTAACTAAAATTGTTATCTGTATTTGTCCTTTCCTCCTCTATTATCTCTTCCTATAGAAAGAGTGGTTGGAGGGGGTCTGGCAGAGCAGCACTGGCTGGCAGACGCTGTTGGGTTTTGTGGGTTGAGGCTACTGGAGGGAGGTGGAGGAGAGAGATGTTGCCAGACCCTGAGCACCAGAGCTCATTTCAACAGCCCGTCTCAGTGGACACACACAGAGATGCCACTCACCGTGCCATCCTGCCAGGCCACGGCTCCGAGAGGATTCACGCTCACTTCCATGTCACATTGATCTTCATCTTCCGCACATACGCATATGAAACACATGAGGTTTTCCCTCTGTGCTCTAGAAATAACATATATCCTAATCAATTCATTGCCACAATTTACTTTGGCAATGCAAGATGTGAATAAGTAATGCTCCCAAGCTGCGATCAGAGAGCGAGCCAGAGGCGATTCTATAGGGGGCCAACCCACTCTAAACGAAATAAATACTACAAAATTAACAAATGCTTAAATAAATTAAGTGAAATATCCTCATTTATTTTGAAATATTCTATAATAAAACAACAGTTGTTTAAATTTTTCAAGATTATTATGAAAAATACAACCAAGGATCATTAGAAATACGATATTTCTTACATGATTTCAAAGTGAAATGTCCAGTAAGTGGTGCCTAAAGTATGTACTGTCTGTTAATAGAACAATTCTCACTATTAACAAGCTGCTTATTAGTATGCCTAAATTAGTAGCTTATTGAGGCAAATGTTGTAGTTAATGGTTTGTTAACAGTGAGAATTGGACCTTAAAATAAAGTCTGACCAAATAACCATTTGATGCATATTGTCTGTTTTGAGCACAGTGGAAATAAAATTTTTGACCAAAATTTAGGAATCGTCAGCCATCTGAACATCTAGATAGTGCTGTGAATGCTCATATGGTTACCAATGAATGGGATCCTACATTTTATTCAAACCCTTGGATAGTGACTAAATATCTGTAGCCAGCCACCAGGAGGTGATCAAAATATTTTGGCTCCACTTCTCAGTTGATAAAACTGCATTTGCAAAAGTAACAATGCCATTTTAGGCATTTGAGCTCTTTTATCATGACTTGTTTCGAGGGACTCTGCATTGCGAAGTTCAATACTGTGCCAGGTGAGTTACAGAGCAAGTTTAATACATCAGAAAAAACACACAATATGCAACTGATTATGTGATGCAAACATCAAGATGTGTTTATCGATGTAATATAAATTTATTTACAAAATGATCAGCTTTACTTGTGTTTATGACAGGTCTGTTAAAACTGCCAGCAACATTTATGAATTTGTCAACATGCAGTAAAATCTATACTTTTGCCAAGGCAAAGTGAGCAATTATGATTAATTTCAAAAGAACAATGCAGGGTAAATATCTTTGGCTGGCAGATTGCCCTGTCACATTCACAATGACATTAACAGAATTGTCTGTTGAAATCATATTGTCTCTGTTTGGTCTTGGTTTACACTGGAATGCTGTTAATCTAAATAATTACTGTGCATTATATTAATTGTCTCATTTGATGAATCAGTCAAGTCACATATACAAATATTTGCTGAGAAAAACTATGATTTGATCAATTGAAAACACACACATATATATATATATATATATATATATATATATATATATATATATATGGCCTCAAAAAGCATTTGGACTGAGAAAGACCACCAGACTGTATAGTATAATTGGGCAAAACAGTAAGAAGCAAGAGAAAATGGCAAAGACTCCATCTGAAACAAGATCAATACATGTGGCTACTAAGGGAGATTAATGCAGAGAAAATCATTCATTAGCTTGAAGAATAAGAAAATCTGGATGAAATTTGCAGAAGAACTTTTCATGATAATCTGTTACAAGAGCGAAAGTCCACATACGTCAAACCTAAATAAATGCAATTGTTAAAATGACATAAATAATAGCTTGATGGGGGAAATAACTATGAATTGTGTCTGCTGATACCATTGTAAGTTGTAAATTGGATTTTATATCATTTAAAGAATTTGAAATTTGTTTAACTCATAATTGTTTTATGAGTTATGTAAAAACGCAAGTTGCCATGAATTACTGATCATATCATTTTGAGTTTATGTGTACAAGCTGGCTGTGCTGTTTTAGCACCAGACTCACAAAATCTGTGTTGAGCACAATTTGCAAGCCAAAAATCTTTGAGGTCGATTCTAAGTTGGGATGCAGCTGACTACCAACTTCAATGCAATGTTAATTACATCAGGCAAATAGAACTGACTTATGAATAAGGTAAATGTATAATGAGCCTAATTTACATATAAAGGAGACCGAACAGATTCTTGACATTTGACAGCTATTAAAGCGCTGACGAATGACACAGATGAGGAACAGGAAGCGAGGCTGTATCTTGGCAATGCTTTGGAGTGTTGAAATGAATCTATGCAGATGTCACCATCCTCTGAGCATCTGAGTCATGCTTTTTGCTCTATTTAGATTCCTTGGGCATGAGATAATTACCATTTTTCCACAGTTGGCAATATTGTCTATCATCCATTTTGATCCTAAATCAAAAGCGTTGTCAAAAAACTTCTCTCATTGTTAATTCTACAAAGTTTGTGCATTCCTCACCAAATTTGCATCAGGTGATCTTGTCTGGCAACAGTTATGAAATGTAAATACAACTACTTTGCATTCACAACAGTTTGCACTGACAAAGGCATGCATGGTGCTGTATGTGTATATTGAAAAAGTTTACTAAATTTAGCCATAAATGGTATTCAAAGTAAAAAAAAAAAAAAAATACTTTTGTGTTCTTTGGATATGTTTTGATTCTGAGCAAGTTAAGCACAAATGTAACCCCCATGGACCAATACTGTGTACAAATACACTCATTGCTTACTCTTTCTTCAGAAGAGTGAAGTGAAGTAGTGAATGACTCAGTGGTTTGCTCCTCATAAATTCACTGAAATGTCATGATGGACATGAGCAGAGGAACAATTTTCACAGAAACTCTTGCATGTTTCTTATGATTGTCAGATATTGACTAAATGAAAAACAATAATCAAAATTCTTACAAAATGACATTTTGGACTGACAGTCATAGCTATAAGATTTGAAAAACAAATTGGATTTGCATGCGATGTGAAGTCTACTAGAAAACATGAAGGTGAAAATGTCGAAGTCAGAGGTGTTGTTGAGTTTTTGTTCACTAATGGAATTGTGAACTCCAAATCAATTTTGGATGCAACACAAATCAGAAAAGAAACTGTCCTTTGGTAAAAAAAAAAAAGTCCTGTAGTTTCTTGACCTCTTGTCTTTCCTTAGAAAATAATACTTTATGAAAAACAAAATATATGTACACACACACACACACACACACACACACACTCACATAGTGGTTTCCTTTTTTTTTGTGGGGATATTCCATAGGCATAATGGTTTTTATACGGTCCAAACTGTATTTTCAGTCCCCTTACCCTAACCCTATACACCTAAACCTACCTCTGACAGAAAACTCTCTGCTATTTCAGATTTTCAAAACCCTTAATTTTGTATGATTTATAAGCAAAATATTTCACCACAATGTCAAAATTTATTGGTATTACTATACTTGTGGGGACATTTGGTCCCCATAACATAGTGAATAACAGATGCACACACACAAATAACCAGGTGACAGAACCATCAGAAGAGGAACCAAAGCACACCAGCTGCTTGTTGAAAGAATATTTCACATGGGGGGTCAAATGCTATTTCATGCATGTTGAGTTATTTACACTGTTAAAGAGTTGGATTCTCATGCTAAACATGGCCAAAGTTTCAAAAAAAGTTTTGGATGTTGAACAGAGGATTTCTGTGCCAAATACAAAGTTTTTTTTCAAGCATGGCTCTTCATGATGTCATGAAGGGTGGAACTCCTTGTATGGGCACTTCTCCCGGAAGAGCGCGCCCGCGCACACATCGACCAACTCGAGAGCAAGAGCGTGCCCATCAACGCACTTTTTCGACAGCGCTTCACGGGACTTGCTTGAGAAGAATTTCTCCAGAGAAGTGTGTTTTTGGTTGTAAGGGAAAGATAACGCCGATTCGGAACCAGAGGCGGTAAGTGAAACTGCATCATTCAGTGCTCAAGTGCTCATCACTGTTTAGCTCTGCCCACAGCACACCTCCAGGAGTTTGGCTGTTTTTGGAGAGAATCGTAAAGCTGTATTTTTTTTTTTTTTTATAAATATGATAAAGCTAAAGGCTCTTTGGAGATATGAAGGATGCAATACTACTCTATAGGTACCCAAGATTAACATGAGATTGGGTGAAACTGTGTGTGTTATATCCCCTTTAATAAAAAGAAAGTGAAGATCTTAGAATTGCAATCCCAGAGCCCAGAACATCCGCAACTGGGAGAAAAATGTCAGGATGTCAATATTGTGGTGTAGATAAACTGAAAGCTTTGATGCCTGAAACTTGGAAGAAACTTTGACCAGCTGTTACAGAAACTCCATGCCCAGAGGCAGCTACTCTCTCCACAACAATTGTTTTAGAATTCAAAACCTAAAAGTATTTTTATAAAACAAATGCCATTTGGTGTGATATTGTTATATAATGCAATGTCATTTTCATGAGTGGTTTAAGTGTTAAAATGTCTTTAGGGCCACTGTCTTATACTCAGATCAGCTGTCCTGTATGCTTGAGAACTGGGATCTGTTTGGCAAAGGTTTCATGGCTAGTGGGACGAGGAATCGTCAGAGGCACAGTGACGATTTGGGAAAGACTTTCAGCAGTTGAGTCTAATGAGAGAAGACAACCATGTGCAAAGCTTCTCTCAGGCTGAGGGAACAAGCTGACAGCTGACAAAGCAATCGGAGAGACATCACCAACATACCAGTCCACTGACCTCAGCTCCAGCTGAAATAGAAGATTTGTTTTAAACGGAGGTTCTTTCAGGTTCAGGTGACACCCACTGCTTCTCTAACACGCCAGTTTCATTGAGCCCAGCAATTCATATGAATGAAAAACGCAAACTGAGTGCTGATACTATGTGTACAGGTAAAAGAAAGTTTTAATTGTGACGGGGATGGGAATCATATGGAAAGGTTTTTAGCCTTTTACTCCCCCTCTGGCTGTTCCAAACCTGGATGACTTTCTATCTTCTGTGAAACATAAAAGATAAAAGATACAATGGAAATCCATGTTGACCAAAAACTTTGTGTTCTTTAACAACTCCTTACTGCCTTCAAAGCAAAAATCAAGAGCGAGCTGCAGATCTGGAAAGAGTTTAATCTCAGAATTTAACAGATGCGCCACAAATTAGATAATTTACCAAACAATGAATGAAGTGTGATTGCAACGCAGTATGTGTCTGTCTGTCACAGTATGAGGGACTGAGACTGATCGGACCCAAGTCTGTGTCTTCATCATTAATCTTATGCTCATTAGAACACATTTAAATTTAGATTACAGAATCTTTCTTTATCATTTAATTAATATTACTTTAAAAAGTAGCATTTAATAAAATGAATTTTGCACTTCATGTAAATAAAACCATTTAATAAAAGTGTTCATTTAATAAAAACAGTTAATTTAATAAATCAGTAATTCTGACTGAATACATTTCTGAACACACACATCGGCTAAAACATTGCTGCTTTCACCACAACCCTGTAGATTCTGCATTCATCATTTATAGAATGAATTATGTTTGGTTCCATTACTCAAAAAAATCCTAATAAGATCTGTTTCTTAATTCCCAACCTAGAGATATCTGATTTATATATTTCTGTAAGGGTCAGTAACAATTGTACAGCTGTAGACATTTCATACATGCGTTACTCTGACTTGAATATGTGTGGAGGCGCAATTGATTTATGAATAAGAAGACAAGATCAGATCAGTGCGACCGTCCTTGGTCCTCCTGATGTATCTTCTGTATATGAGAGAGAGCTTCTTTTAAGATTTTCATACTACAACCAGGACATGTTAACATTGCTGAATGCTAGTTCAAAATGTTAGTTTTCTTAAATTAACCCCCACTTTTTTTCTTTTACTGGGATTTCATCTATATTATTTCTCATACTATATATACACGTTTCTTATACTTCAATGCTGAATTAATGAGATAACAACTATGGAAACTGTTGTAATTGCAATTAAGTTTGTATGCTTACAAACTTAACAACTGCAATTATGGAAAAAAAAACAAACAAAAAAAAAACAAGTGAGAATTTGTTCAGACACCATAATAAATGTAATGGAAAAAATGGGGAAAAAAAGAAAAGTGGAAAAATGATTCTGATGATGAATAATTATTATGTTGTGCTTCACTAACGTTAGGCAGGAACAACTCTTAATGATGATGTTGGCAGAAAGCATGTCAATTTGTCTTAATATGATCATATTAACTTTTATTTTTCATATTTCTTATTACTCATATTTCTACATTTAGGCTTTAGTATTAATAACATTACTATGCTCAATAAGCTGATTAGATGATTTTTCCATAGCTATAAAAGAACAAATGACATACATTCTGGAAACACTGTGCCCGTCTATTATGACATTGATAAAAAGAGTGATCTGGCATTCTGACAACACGCCTTTGATCCTCAAAAGAAAGGAAAAATGAAGTTCTTGCAAATATTGTTTATTAAATTTGTTCAGTGAGACATGTCAGAGCTGTTTAACTTCAAATATTCTGAATTTTACAATGCCTGTTTCAGTCACACTCAGCTCTTGCTCTCAAGTCAAATCAAATCACAACCCCTAGAAAAAAAAAAAATACAAAATACAAAATTATTATGAATAACAGTGGATGTAGGTGCTGCATGAAATCTGAAATCTGAAAATGAATTCTGCAGGCTTTCATTTAAACTTTGATTGGTAAACAGACAATAATGTCCCAAATTCAAATTACATGTTGATGTACAAAACAATACAACAACAACAACAACAACAACAACACACACACACACACACACACACACACACACACACACACACACACACACACACACACACACACACACACACACAAAGATGTATTTCTGCAAGATTAAAAAAAATGAATAAAAATAGGGAAAAAATGATGAGTTAAACATTCAGAGAAAATCGTTTTTTTAATTACATTTACATGAGGCTACAAGAGGGTCCGTTGGTTCTAGTCCCCCCCCTCCCCCCCATAGACATCCTTAGTTTTTAACATTTAAAAAATAAAACCAAATCAATTATTCTAATTTTAAAGGTTTATACATCTAAGATTACTTTTATAATGGTTAAAAAGATATGCTGTCTATTTACAGTTTTTTACAATCATTTTGTCACCAATTTCAGAACTTTGATGTCATTTTTCAAAACTCTAGACACAAAAGTCAAAACCGTCATTATTTGTAATATAGGCTGTCCAGTGTTCAAAACTTTGCATATTGCGTTCATATCTTTAAAGAAACCTTGCATTTGCAGAAGCATTGGTTCAAAAAACTAATTTATTATGAAATATCATAGGAACATTACTTTAGATCACCCACACACAAGATGTACACATAGTTTCATAGTGTAGTTTTTAGTACAATCATTAAATATAGTTGTTCAAAACACATGATGCAGCTTTCATTATGGTTCGACACATTCATACATCATTGTAATAGACTAGAGAGAAAAGTACAGACACTGGAATCATTAAACAAAATGTGAAAATTATTGATGAAATAATCAACTCACAACAGATTCACAAAAAAACAAAAAACAAAACAACTTTAGATAAGAAAAAATTAGACTAGAAAAAAAAGATAAGAAAAAAACAACAGTAGGTCTAGAGAAAAATGTCAACTGGAGTATTCCTCACTGCTCTTCTGTGATTTATCAACCCTGTCTTGTGGATTTGGCCACAGGTTCTAATCCTAATGGATGTTTTCACTAGCTAAACATCTTGGAAAATAATCTTCTGGCATGGCAAATACAGGCCTGACATTGGTCTCCTCCTGTGATGTCATTGCACGCATCATCTATGGCCTGGAGAAGAGTGACTTGTTTCTGAGGGTGTCTATTGTGAACCTTTCACCTCCATGTGGAGAAACAAACTCTACAGCTGGGTTACAGTAAGGAAAGATGAGTATGGGGGTAAATACAAGGTGATAAACTGTGGATGGGCCTGAAACCATGATTGCTCTCAGTGCCGTCGCTAGGAATTCTGGGCCCATTGCACTGATTTTCCTATGGGGTCCCCTTAAGATCACATTCAGTGGGGGGATGGTCAGGCCCCCCAGGGAACATTGTTCTGGGCCCCTCTCAACCGCTGGGCTCTCAACCTCTCCTCCATGTCATGGCCAGGTTAAAGCCTGCCTCATCCAAAAACATGAATGTTTTCATCAGCTTCCAGCTCTATCACCCTCTAAAAAGGACATTTACTGTATTGTATGAAAAACAAATACTGATAACAATGATGTAGATTTTTGGGGGATTTTTTTTTTCTCTCCCAACAACAGGCATCTTGAAACTGATATACTAAAGTTGAGATCAGAAGGAAGGCAATACAAAGACTGTTTTATCCACAACTTGGCACTGCACAAACTCTTGTTGTCTTCAGAGCATCTTTATCATTTGGTTTCTGTATAGACCTGCAAGTTCGCCTCTCTTGTTATTTACACTACATGCGTGAATCAGTGGGCGGGGCTAAACAGGCAGTGATGTAGATGCAGACGTTGATATTCTGCAGAGGCAGTACTTATCCACACTATTACATCAAAGAGCAGAACATTCCAAAAGCTGTCGTTTTAACACACTGCCTTCAATATAATCTGTTTTTAGACTGAGAAAAGCCGCTTTTCCATCATCGCGCTGAACGGTTCTCTTTGCATAACCGTTACATTCCGCGCCGATCTGAGCCGGCCTTTAAGACCCCTTTAAGACAGAATTTGAATTTTATATATATCTCCTCTATTTTGAACGGAGTTTTCACTGAGGTTGTCAAAATGCATGCTGTTACTGCTTTTTCCATGAAAAACACATGCAATGCTACTTCCAAATAAACCAAAATTACGTTATCTTAATAGGCAGCAAAATCGTGCTGCCCACTTTTTGGTACATCCTTCATGTTCAGGAGTGTGTCTCTGACACCATAAAATGCTGCCTACTTTGCCGCTCATTAGGTTTTGGAATAGGGCCACTTTTATCCGAAAGCATTGGATGTTTTCATGATAATTTGAACATTACGCCACAGGTTGCTCTATAACAACCAATAGCAGAGGACCGCTGTGGTGGTGAAAACTGTGTTCAGTGAGACTTGGTTAAATGTGTGGGATGGATTAACATATTCAGGAAGATTGAGTGGATTTATGGAAAATTCCACAGACAGTAATTCTAGTAAACACACACAAAGAAAAATACCCATTTAACATTGAATAAAACACAAAGCAATCATGACATATGATTTAGATTTAAGTACTGTTAAGCCTTAGTCAATCTGCAAATCTTGATGAGTGTATGCGATTAATAAAAAAAAGTTAATCAAAGCATGACATCATTCATGACAACATCGTTTGAAGCAACTCTTATTGATCATGCAAATCCTCCTCATAAAATGGGATTAAAAAAACGTATGACTCTCGCCAGTGACATCGTCACTGCATGGATTACACACATAAGAAGCAGCTTCAAAGAAAACACACCATTACACATCAGTGTCTCACCTCACGCTCGCACCACTCTAAAAACAATCCATTCTGTTTCTCTGGCTCTTCATGTTTCCCATTCTGTCGGTGTGAATCTGGCTTCCTCTCAGTCAGGAATTCTAGGAGGCTGGATAATCCCTCAACATGTCACACTCACGTGAGCATGTAACTCAGGTTGAGAGAGCACTCCAGTGTGTTCCTCTGTGATGAATCTCAGCTTAGTTCATCTCAAAGACATGAACCGACTTTTCCTGTGGGAACAGTGTGATCTGAGAGACCCAACAGAGCCTGTCCAGTTCATCTCAGGTAGTTCTCCACAGATAATCTGGTGTCTCATTACACAATGATTCAGCCCTGACAAAACAAAACAAGCACAAAACAAAACAAATAAAATAAAAATAAATAAATAAACAAATAAATATCAGCAAAAACTGCAATGAATACATTTTTAAATGTCTTTACATTATATGAATGTATCTAAGTATCAAAGTGGCATCTTTAAAAGAAAGCAACATATTCAATGAAAATAAGTTTGTTAGATCTCAGCATTTGTTTTTAGATGCCACTTGGTTTGATATTTTTTATCTAGTACAAAGTCATTTTTTTCAGGGTGAGTTTAATGTTTACTGCTGTGTACATTTTATAATATTTCAGAGTGTTCTAAAAATACATATTTGATATACTGCCCTTAGTAACTGTCATTTGAGTAGTAAGTGCAAACATAAACTTAGTGCAGTATAAGCTAACAATGTCATATTATTCCATGACAGATTTAACAAAATAACACCAACAATCAATCAATCAATCAATCAATCAATCAGTTTGAGAAGCACTTCAGCATGATTCCAGGAAATATTTTTGGGATAAAAAAAAAAAATTGCAGTTATTTTAAAGATCTTTTTAAAAATGTAGTTTTGTTTCTGAATAGTAAGAAACTAAAGAAAAATTTATGACATAGGGTTAAAAGTCCCTGGACTGTGATGACCAGTAAATAGTGTCACTTTCAGGATTACCAGCTCCTCATGTCCTGATACTGCCAACAGCGACAGGTCTGACTTCACCTCTGAATTTCAGCCTCTATGCAAGGCTGTAAGACACACTGGATGAAAAATGTTACTTGAATGTGTTAAACTTCAACTTGTCTTAAAAAAAAAAAAGTAGTACAAAAATACAACAAATATAACATGAAAATGTCTATAAATCGCTTGTTTTTTCTAAAGAAACATTGTCCAACAGCGACACCAGCAGGTAGAATTATAGGGGGAGTCTGCCACTCTCTTGCCTCCCCTGAGCCCATTGGCTTTTAACATACCCCCTATAACGTGCAGTGAGTTTGGTGGGGGGTAATTGAGAATGAATGGGGGAAAATCACTTGAGAGGAGGCAGTGCCTCCATTGCAATATGATTGGATATGACTGGTTAAGTTCAGCTGTGATTGGCTCATGTGATAAATCCCAACATGTTCGCAAATCAGTCTGAATGAACAATATATTGGTGTTAATGGGAAGTAAAAAGAAAACGTAGATATAACCACTTTAAGTCAAAATAAGTCTTAAAATGGCATGAGAGAACACAGCTGGCAGTCTGCTTTGGGTGCCATTCTTGTGTGACCTATAATATATAAGAATCAATTTGCAATGGATGGGTAGCCCTGAATTAGAATAATCTTTGGGAGATTTTAGTGAGTCTCCGTGTCTGTGACCAATATTTAGTGAACTCTGATGACTGATGATCCACCACTGAGATATATATTAAAGGTTGTAAATAAGACAAAGATTATCAAATAATTTTTCAAAGAAAATACAATTTCTTTCTTTTTCTTTCTTTCTTTCATACTTTCTTTCGTTCTTTCTTTGCAATTTATGCTTCTACACCAATTTTCTTTCAGTGTAAGAGTAAGGAAATACTCAAACACTGTCACGCTGCGGTGAGATACATGCACGAAGATGGTTACAAATAGTATTTAATAATCCACAACAGGGTAAATACAGGACAGACAGGCAGGATGCACACATAGGGACATAGTAGACCAAACAACAAACAGTGAACTGAACACAACTTAAATAGGAGGGCTGATGAGGGTAATAAATGACACACACCTGAACCAAATGACAATAATCAGACATGAGGGAAAACTAGGTCACACAGAGCACATGGAGAAGACAACAAAACAGGTCCTTGAGGTGTGAAAAACAGTCTGAAATAAAATCTTATAACACTTGTTTAAAATAGTGAAGATCTAAGTTAAAGCACCCACATTGGGACATGAAAAATCAGTTAACATTCATATGATTTTTAATTACAAAAAAAAAAAAAAAAAAAAAAAAATGGAAACAAGTTGGGAAAATGTTTCTGAGCATTACTCTTAATTACTTTCTCTATAAGCTGTTCACCAATGTGTCATTGACTTGATAAACCAAAATAATAGGACTCATTATAATTGCCTCTTAACCTTGTGCTATTTCATGTTATTTTAGAAAGGGAATTTACAATGGGATTATTCTAATTCAGGGCTACCCATCCATTGCAAATTGATTCTTATATATTATAGGTCACACAAGAATGGCACCCAAAGCAGACTGCCAGCTGTGTTCTCTCATAATGAGAAGAGAATGAGAACGAACAGGATATTTTAAAACTTTTCTTCTTTTTCTGTCTTCAAAATGTATGTGGAAAATTCTATCAGTCCATGACTACTACATGAAAACATTTTAGTCATGTAGTAGTTTATACTGCTCAACTCTGCGTTTCTGAAAGCCAAGCAACTATGGAGACTGAATGAATGAATGAATGAATGAATGAAACAACCAGACGACAAGCCAGTAAAGCTCCTAATTATGCATTTTTGAGTAATGTCAAACACCATAATTCTTCCTCAGACACAATGCATTTAGATATAGGCCTATGAAATCCTAAATAGCCTTTGTTACATGATCAAATCAAAACTATACAAAAATATGAAATCTGAAACTTTATATTTAATCCCCAGAAACATCCCAATTCTTTCTAATTCTCATCCTAATCCTAAATCGCATTGCATCCTAAATAGACTAAAGTTGTGCATACAAAAAACACACTGTAGGGATGTTTCATTTATGAATGAATTAGTCTTTGAACAAATCAATACAGTCCCTGTCGCCACCTACTGGCAAAGAAAAATCCAAGTATTTGAATTTAGCTAATGCTTAAGATGTCAGAACTGGAAATGACAGGCTGACTCACTAAACATTAGAAATATAACTGGAGTTGATGTCCGTTTTGTGAATGAATCACTTTAAGTTCAATGGTCAAAACGACTGATCGAATCAGTTCACGATTCAGTGTGAACCATAAAGCTCACTTGTTTCTCCCTGTATTAAAAAGGCAGGGCATGCAAGAAAAAGAGCTTTGGATGAAGTTAATATTGACAGTTTATTGAAACAACAGGCAACCGTGTCCTATTGTTTGCTAGCGATAATGCCTAATACCAATGTCCCAATGAAGCACGTTCCAACCCCCCAAAAACTACAAGTTCCGAACAAATGCATAGCATTTAGATTACGACATCACAACACTGATTGGCTATATACCAAACTAGAATGTGCACAGTGCCAAAAACACAGTCCTCTTTATTTAATTGTTGAGTAATCCTTTATTTATTTATTTATTTTTTTGCATTAGTTGGGTTCTGTGAGAGTCTGAAAGTGTGTCACTCGCCAAATACATGGTTGAAATCATAGTTATGATCAGCTTGAATTTTAATCTTGAACCATTGTTGAACTTGTTTGTGCTGGTTTAGTTCTGGCCAGTTAGAAGATATCAAACATAATTGATATTTTGAGCCCATTATAGAACACATTGTTTTCATTTGTCATGCATCTCCTAGTGAGGTGGTGTCAGGGTTTGCTGCTACGGCGTGGACCGAGGAGCTGTAGGAATAAACTCAAATAATAGTCTTTAACGATGATCCAAAGGAAACCACGTAGCACAAACACAGAAAGCAGAAAACATTAGACATCGGACAAAGAAACTAGGAACAGAACTCTCTTTAAATGCACAACTAAACGAGGGGATCACGAGACACACCTGAAATCAATAGAACACAATGGGAACAAGAACAGGAAAAACAAAATATGGGCATAAACACATGAGGGAAAACTAGGTTATGGAGCACATTGAGAGGAAAACAAAGACAAGGACAGTCCATGGGCGTGACAGGTGGACATTTCACATTTCTGTGCCAGTTTTTATTTTAAGCTTGTTAAGAAGAATTATAGGCACAGCACATCTAATGAGGATGAGGATGATGATGATGACCTGGTGGATTTCTTTAACAGGCATATTCTCTTCATTATAATATTCAGAGCCTCACAGCAATCCATGGAAGGATTATATATATATATATATATATATATATATATATATATGAAAAATTATATTTAAAAAAAAATCTGCCTGTGTCTACACCAGTGGTGAACAGCATGCTGGTCTGATGTTATAGTGACCTTTGACCCCTAACACTCAACAACAAAAAATTATGTTCCTTTGGGGGTGGTTGAACATTCTGCAAGCCTCAAGATCAGAGAGAAGAAGCTGAATAAATGCTCTTAAAATAATGATGGTGTTGCAATTTACACCATTCTTGCACATATTCAAACACGCACCAGTGGTTTTGCATATTGACAACCTCTCTCAAAGTTATCAACCTTTTTATTTTTAGGTCTGCAAAATGCATTCATCAACATTCACCTGAAAACCAAGAATATGCTAAAAATAAACAATTTTCTCTTTCGTTTTTTGCTCCAAAGCAGAGACTTCAGTTAGAAAGGCAATTAAAAAGAACAGGCTCTTATGCCTTTACAACTGCATGGGCTAATTTGGCAGAAACCTTTGACTTACAGCAGTTCTTCTCTTCTGCACTCTTGTTGCTAAGCAGATAGTCTTTAATTGTGCTTAAATGAGTCTTGACACCAAAACTGTGGAAGCAAGCATAATTTCAGAAGAGAAGCAGAAAAGAAAGAAATACCCCACCCCCACCCCAATAAATTAAGCTGGATTTAGATTCTTTTGCAATAGTGTTGAACTGAATGCTGATGTGATTTGGTGTAGTCATGTAATATAGAGATTATGAAATTATGTCTATTATCTGCAATGCATGCTAATGACTGTGAGAATATATAGAATATAAATGACAAGAGCGTGGAACATTAACACTGTTTTCTTCATATTGCTTAACTCTTTAAAGACTAACTTGAAATAATAGTCAGAAAATGTTGTTTTTAATTGAACAGTTTATTGAATCTTTAGACAAAACACTAAACTTAAAATTAATTTGATGCAGTTGCTGATATTTATATGGTGAGATGAGATCAAAAAGATGAGATTCCGATTGTAATGTGATTCAAAGCGATCTTTAAAAAGAAGTAACAGACTACTTACATAAAATGCATATACATAACAGTTGTCACTCTAAATCTATCAAAAATATGTGACCCTGGACCACAAAACCAGTCTTAAGTGTCAAGTTTTCGAAATTGAGATTTATATATCATCTGAAATCTGAATAAATAAGCTTTCCGTTGATGTATGGTTTGTTAGGATCGGACAATATTTGGCCGAGATACAGCTATTTGAAAATCTGGAATCTGAGGATGCAAAAAATGTAAATATTGAGAAAATCGCCTTTAAAGTTGTACAAATGAAGTCCTTAGCAATGCGTGTTACTTATCAAAAAT